>JASVEL010009482.1:0-27500 GCA_032618575.1 Nicotiana noctiflora | reverse complement strand
TAGTAGTAGTAGTAGTAGTAGTAGTAGTAGTAGTAGTAGTAGTAGTAGTAGTAGTAGTAGTAGAAATCCCATAAAATTGAACGGACAGAGCTGCCCCCAACTTTAATCACCAAATGACCTAAATCCCCCTCTTTGAGTTCAAATCAGCTAGGGTTCCTTGTCGTCCTTTTCCAAAACGTTGCTCCACACCCTTCTGCCTCTCTATTCAATTTCAGAGCCATTTTTGGCTCCATCTCCATAACTAGAAAATTCCATTACCTTCATCCTTCAGAATCAGAGGGTGCATGGCCATTTCAAGCTAAACTCTGAATCAAATCGCTAAGGTATCTCAAAAGTCGTGGTCAAATCTTTAAAGATCATGGATGAGGACAAATGAAATTAAAAGGGTGAAGTTTTCTTCGTCCTTGCTCCTGATACATCTGCCATAACCAACGTTCGAATTTTGAATGGTTCTTTCTTGGTTTTGCCTCTCAGAATCCCGCCCAAAAACTCTAGTCTACTCCTATAAATACTCCTCAAACTCTCTAGCCGGGGGGACAACGGAGAATCCTAGAAACATAGTTAGAACATGGCAAAATCGAGCCATGGACAAAGTAGATCTGAAAACTTAAAGCTCTAGTTTACTGCGCCACAAAAGCGAAAAATGGAGTTTCACTCGAGACTCAACACTTCCAAGCATGGAGTCATCATATCCAACGTCATCCTCTTTAGAATACACCGGATAGCAAGGAAAACAAGCGAAGCGCTTGGGGACGCTTATGGCGTCTTTTCTTAATTCTTTTTTTCTTTTCTTTTGACACTCATTCTTGTCTAGTTTTGTGATCTTGGATTTATTTGTGTGTTTTGGTTAAAGTTTGGAATCTTATAACATGTGGAAGTTGCAGGTAAGTAAATCCATTTTGATCTTTCTAGTTTAAACTCGTGACCCAATCTTTTTTTTTGCGTAAGTTGAAAACTGAAGCTTTCCGTTCTTAAAAGAAAAGAACGAAACTTTTTTACATTTTTGCAATCTTGACTGAATTAACTAGCAAGAATCCTTTTAAACTACTTCAAATGACTTCTGTTCTTTAGAATTCTTTTATTTCCAATTAAGTATTTATTTTGAGTCCAAGCTTTGTCAAATGAAGAGTTTAAAACTAAATTTATTAAATACTGAAATCAGATTTTGGTTTCTTTTTTTTTTTTTTTAGCGTGTTTTGCCGCTCTTTAAATACTTGAGGTCCAAGTCTATTTTCCTCGTTAGGCATTGTCTTTTCTGAAAAAGAAATTCGTATACTGCATCACTCTAATCACGACAATACCAATTTTGATATCATCACTTTAAGTAATCCATATTCAATATTTATATATTTGATCATATGATAGTATTTTCTAACTAGGAGTATCCAATTATGATTTATTCTCTTAAAAATACTTTAAAATATTTATATTTTAAGTATATTAAATAACCTAAGTTTGGTCGGTTAACTGTAATTAACGGATCATATAGGGTGCTTTAACAACCTTTCCTATAGGATTAATTAGAACCCTTACCTAGAATTTTTTAATGTTAAGTAGACCATAAAACAGAGTTAACTTGAAGCATTATTTAGTAAATAGGTGTCCTAATTCACCGTTAAAATAATTAGGTGGCGACTCTCTTAATTAATTAAACCCGCAGAATTACCAATATGTTATACTCTAGTTTGACCCGTGTTAAAATGGGGTATAACAGCATGGCGACTCTGCTGGGGATTCTAGGTTCTAAACCATAACAAACTTAGGTTAATAATAAAATTTTATTTGTGATTGTTATGATACTTATTTGAATTTCCTTTATATGAAAGACTATATTTTATGAATTGTTTATCTGTTCTTATTGCTTTATATAAATTGTCATTCCGTTTCACTTCCTCCACTTCTGGAAAATTCACACAAAGCACACACCTAGCGGTTATGCGGTTTGCAGCCGTGCACTACTCAAAACACATTTTAGGGAAAAGTTCGTGGGTAAGTCGATCAGCGGTGCAGTCGACAGTCACAGGCTTTTCACTCTCAAGTTGTCCACTTGGGAGCATACCAGTCTAGAAATCTCACTCTTAGTCAACCTAAGATAGAGCTAAACCAAAACCCTTTTAAGAGCATGCATCATTTTTAACCTTAGGTGATCTAATACCCGAGGTGTATTAAATCCATTAGTTAACCTTACCTAAATGTCCAAGTGGGTTTTCAACCCCAAGTGACACTTATCATATTTTATGTGCATTATTTGAAGGGTAAATATGCCGATTATGTAGATTATTTACTTTAAATTAATTAAATCCTAGTTAAAGGAGAATGACTATCTTTTTATAATATGTGTAATATCATCAACACTAAATTTGGAGATCATTTAATTAATATGGTACCCCTTTATGTTCAAAGAAGCAATGTTGAAACATCAAATAAGAGCGTGATCACAACCCAAAACACACCCGAGGCCCCCCGGGACCCCAATCAATCACACCAACCAACCCCAAAACACATTACGGACTTGCTCGAGCCCTCAAACCATATCAAATAACTCTAAAACCATGAAATACACCCCGATTAAAAGTTTATGAACTTTGAAGTTTCCAACTTCTATTTCCGATGCAGAAACCTATCAAATCGCGTCCGATTGACTTCAAATTTTGCACACACGTCCAGGACAATATATCGAAGCTACACAAACTTTTGGAATTCCATTCCGACCCTCGGATCAAAATCTCACCTATCAACCGAAATTCGGCAAAATACTAACTTTGCCAATTCAAGCGTAATTCTACACCGGTCATCACAAAAATATTCCAGACATACTTCTAAGTCCCAAATCACCTAACAAAGCTATCCGAACCAGAAAATTTGCATTTCGAGCCCGATATCAAAATTTCCACTTCCGATCAAGCTTCTTAAAAACCTTCAAATTCCTACCTTTACCGAAACGACTCCAAAATGACCTACGGACCTCCGAATTCATTTCTGATCGTGAACCCAAATCTATAATCAGTATACGGAGCTACGCCCAGTCTCAAAATTCCAAACGGACATCGATAACGCTGAAATGCACTTCAAGTCAAACTTATGAAATTTCTTCCAAAATACTAACTTCCACAATAGGTGACAAAATGCTCCTAGGTTATCCAAAACCCGAACCGGGCATACGCCCAAGTCTGATATCATTATACGAACATGCTGGACCCTTCAGATCCTGATTCTAAAGTCATTTGCTAAAAAAATCCAATCCTAGTTCATTCTTTCAACTTGAAGCTTCTGAAATGGGAATTTTCATTTAAATTTAACTCCATCTTTATGAATTTGGATTTTGACCGTGCAAACAAGTCATAATACCTGAAATGAAGTTGTTCATGGCCTCCACGAAGCGTTAGTACTCAAAACAACCGGTCGGATAGTTACATTTGTACCGTGATTTTGGACTTGGGCGTATGCCTGAAATTCGAATTCGAAAGTCCTTAGGTTGATTTGACCTGTTTGCCGAAAGTTGGGGTAATGACCTAACCAGTCATTTTTCTTTATAAAACACTGTTCCTTTAAATAAGACTTCATATACTTGTTTTTTTTCTAATTTACAACTTGTGGGGATGGTTGGTCCACGATTTGGAAGAGTTTGGGTTGAAATTGGAATACTTGGCTCCTTATGGCTGGCTTAAAAGGCCAAGTTTGACTTTGGTCAACTTGAGTAAACAACCTCCAAATTAGGATTAGATGGTTCCATAGGTTCATATAATGATTTCGGATTTAGGTGTATGTTCGGATTGGGTTTTGGATGACCCGGGAGCGTTTTGGCGCCTAATAGTAAAAGTTGGTTCTTGAAGAGCCTTACAGTTCTTTAAATTTGGTTTAGAGCGGATTTTGGTGATATCGAGGGTCAAACAGGATTCCAAGATCGACAATAGTTTCTTATTGTCATTTAAGACTTTAACGCAAAATTTGGTGTCATTCCGAGTAGTGTAAGTACATTTCGGCACATTAGAAGTAAATTGATGAACTTGAAGTTCATAAGTTTGATTCAATTGGTTTTAAGGTGTGATTCTTAGTTTTAATGTTATTTCGAGCGTTCTGGGAGTTTGAGCAAGTCCATTTTATGATTTCAAACTTGTTAGTATATTCAAACGGTGCCCCGGGGGCCCCGAGCATCAATCGGACGAGGCCCATACCAAGTTGAAAGTTGGAGCAAGAGCTGAAGCTCCAACTGCTGTCATAACCGCACATGCGGTTCGTCAACCACATGTGCGAGACAGCAAAGGTGGACCTCGCCTCGCAGGTGTGAGACCGCATCGGTGAACTTCACCTCGTAGATGCTGCCCAAGGAGGGGAGCCCATGTTCCGCAGATGTGACTCCTTTTTTGCAGAAGTGCGACCTCAGGATCAGGAGCCCATCTGCAGAAGCGATCCCCAGCCGGCCCAGCCAATACTGCAGTTGCGGACACCGATCCGCATAAACGGATCTGTAGCCTGTAGGTGCGAACGATGCACCGCATGTGCGAAAATCGCTGGGGCAGTGAGGTCCAATTAATATGGGACTTAAGCCATTTTCACTCATTTTTTCTCACTCTTTTGGCAATTATTTGAGCTTTTTGAGAGATTTTCACCTAGCTTTTGGAGGTAAGTAATTTCTACCATATGTGAGTTAAGTACTTAGATTATTTGGTAAATTAACATGTATAAATTGTGAAAATCATGGGTTTATATGAAAAACCTAGGGTTTGACAAGAACGAGATTTTTACCACGGAATTAACCATGAAACTTAGTGATAATCACACATTTATATTCCTTAGATTTGGGTAACAACTTCTTTCGAAAATTTCTAAAATTCGGGCACGTGGGTGGGGAGGTGAATTTTAGAAATCTTTGCTTTGGGGTTGGGTAATCACTTTAATAGTTAGAATATAAACTTTCTGGATCTATAATGATTGGTTTTTAAACTATTTGAATAGTTGTGGATTGTTCGGCTCCGGTTTGAGGGTTTGAGCGCATTCTTGAGCTTGGAAGTGAGACGAGGTAAGTCTCTTTTCTAACATTGTAAGAGGTAAATTTCCCCATAGGTGAACTTAATTAATATATGATTAATGGTAGGGTCCGCGTACGCACGAAGTGATGACAGTCCATATGTGGCTACTATTTTTGTTATGTACGGGTAGTTCTAGGCTTACACCATGCTTTTTGGGTACCGTTATTTGAATATATTTGTTGATTTGCAATGAATGGAACTAAGTTGAGGATTTCAAGGTTTCAAGTAAATTATTATTTTGAAAAGAATTGAGGAAAATTACGTTATGTGTATATTTAACTGCATTGGAAGTATAATTCTCGAGCGGAGTAACTATTTCCACTATCTCGTGGAAGCGGGTCGTTCGCCTCGACAGGTTAATAGAAGCTTCTATGGTTCGCGTCGTTCGACCTTCGATAGTGCACATTTCACATTTATGTTGGATTGGGACGAACATCCTCGCTGGCATTTGTGTGTGATAATAGAAGTAGAGCTCTTTATAGCTTGTATAATTTGGTGCTTCAAAGGTTACTTGTTTTTAAATGAAGAAAGTGCTTTGAATCTTAAATATGATGGAAGGATTTTCCAGTTATTATTCTCGTTTTGAGCTTACTGTTATCTACATATATTATGATTTAGAATTGGGACTTCATATTATTATATCGTTGACCCTAGTAAGTGTCGTAGTCGACCCCTCGTCACTACTATGAGGTTAGGCGAGATACGTACTAGGTACATATTTTTATGTACTCACGCTCCACTTCTATACTTGATTGTACATGATTTGAGGCAGGTGCATTTGGTCACCATTCCTGCGTGTAGATCGGACTCCCCAACTTGAGACTTCTCGTTGAGCCGCCCTTTTGAGCCGTTTTGCTGCAAAAAGAGTGTCCCTTATGTCTTTATTTCATGTCTATTTCTTTTCAGATAGTAGGCTAGCATGATTTTGTATATTCTACTTGATTTCCCATATACTTGTGACACCAGGTCTTGGCACATACACTAGTAGACTTACGATTTTTGTTTAATTACATGCTTATGGTTCGTATTTATTGCTTTCATTTATTTATGTTAAAGTTTCAAACTCCTAAGTTTTTACTGAATAAGGAGAAACTATCACTTAATATTTATTTAAAACAAAAAATTACTAGTTGATCAATGTGGATTGCCTAATGACGGTGTTGGGCGCCACCACAACCTATAATGGAATTTGAGTCATGACAATATGGTATCAGAGCACTAGGTTCACGTGGGTGTCACAAGTTATAGGCAGACCTGGTAGAGTCTTGCGGATCAGTACGGAGACGTTTGTACTTATCTTTGAGAGGCTATACGGTGTTAGGAAACTACTCATTATTCATCTCCTATCGTGTAGTTGATGGTATACCAAAATTTCCTTCTTCTATTCTCCTACAGATGGTAAGGAAACGTACGTCGTACTTTCCAGACCTGGAAGGATTTTCTCCCCCATTGCTAGAGGCCAAGGCAGAGGCCGGGGGATGGTACTAACCCAAGATAGGGGACGAGGGCTTCCCAAATCTGTCCTAGTAGCACCACCAGGGGATCCAGCGGAGGATCCTGTCATCGATGAGTAGGGCGAGGTGCATGTTCCAGAGCCAGCCCTGGTAGATTTCATGACTGGACCGGGTTTTTAGGAGGTTACGGAACGTATGCTGCGGTTTATGGACACTATGACTCAAGCTAGTTTATTTCCAATAGACCCAACCACATCTCAGGAAGGAAGGGGAGAACAAACCCCTACTACTCAAGCTCCTGGGCACACATCTGCACTATATCAGACTCCGGGTATATTACCCGTGGGTGAGGCCTAGCTAGTTTCCGTAGCAGAACCTGAGCCTATACCAATTGCGAATGACAATCCACAAAATCTACTTGACATATGGACTAGGCTACACCCTTCTATCTTTGGGAGTGAACAACATGAGGATCCCCATGATTTCATTGATTGGTGCAGGGACAAATTGCACAATATGAGGATATTGGAGTCCCATGGAATAGATTTTATTGCTTTCCAACTGTAGGGCAGGTTTCGTAGATGGTGGTAGTCTTACCTTCTTAGTAGTCCAACAAGTTCTCCTCCCATGACTTGGCATCAGTTTACACAGCTTCTATTGGAAACGTTTGTTCCACCCTCTTAGAGGGAAGAGTTATGGTGTCAGTTTGAGCAACTCGAGCAGGGTCGGCTATCTGTGACTAATTGTGAGGCAAGATTTTTTGAGTTGTCTTGCCTTGCACTTATGATACTTCTTACAGACGTAGAGAGAGTGCAGAGAATTGTTGTAGGGTTGCACCCCAGTATTCAGGCTAGCATTGCCAAGGAGGTTGAGATGGGTACTGATTATCAGTTAGTGGCAGATATTGCTCGGAGGATTGACGGCAAATGCTAGAGGGGTAGAAAGAATTTGCAGCTGGACAAGAGAACTTGATACTCGGGTAAGTTTTGAGGTGTCCCAGCTAGGGGTAGAGGTCAATTTTGAGGGGGGGTCAGCCTAGTGGGACCACATATCCGGTACCACCACTGCTTTCCACCTCCTCGGGGTGCTCGTACAACCCTATTTTAGTGC
This sequence comes from Nicotiana noctiflora, assembly GCA_032618575.1. NCBI lineage: Eukaryota > Viridiplantae > Streptophyta > Magnoliopsida > Solanales > Solanaceae > Nicotiana > Nicotiana noctiflora. The sequence goes on along the minus strand of JASVEL010009482.1, from coordinate 19,906 downwards.
TATACCAGAGAGTTCTTATCGCCCACCAATTTATCAAGGTTCCTCTAGTGCCTACTTTAGTGCCATATCAGAGAGTTCGTACCGCCCACCAGCCATCCAGGGTTATTCTACTAGGTATTCGGGCCATCAGGGTCAGACTTTGGGACAATAATCTATGGCACCGTGGGGTTGTTACGCGTGTGGGGTTCCGGATCATATGAAGAGATTTTGTCCTAGACTTCAGGGCAAGGCGGTACAGTAGGTCATCAACCTATAATTACAACACCGGTTGTCTGGCCGCCCAGAGGTGGAGAGGATAGGTAGGGGCTATCCTAGAGGCGAAGGCCAGACACGAGGAGGTTAGCCACCTATTGTTCATCCAGATGGAGGCCAGCCAGCTAGCGCTCCAGCTTGATTCTATGTTTTTCCGGCCAAAGCAGATGCGGTGGCCTCAGATACCGTGATCACATATATTATTTTTATATGCGGTAGGGATGCTTCGATTTTATTTGATCCAAGGTATACCTATTCATATGTGTCAGCTCTGTTTGCTTATTTCCTAGATATTCCTCGTGAGTCTTTGGGTACTCTTGTTTACGTGTCCACTCATATGAGTGATTCCGTAGTTGTGGATCAGATCTATCGGTTCTGTGTGGTTACATTCTAGGGTTGTTATTTGGATCGAATATTCGAAATCTGAACCGATTCGTTCAATTTCAGATTTCAAATTGGATGGTATTTTGGATTGTGTTTATTAAAATTTTGAATTTTGGATCTAATTCAGATTGATATAATTTTAATACGATCTGATCTGTTCCGATCCAAAATCTGAAATTATTAGGACATGTATAAATACTAAACTTTGATTTCTGATAGTTAGTACTTCTTTTATATTTTTCTCTAAGTTCCTTTACAATTAAAGAATTTAGCTATATTGGCACCATAGTACTCTAAGAATTGCAGAAGCATGAATTTTTCCTATTGTAATGCCTTTTTTAAAAGAAAAATATACATATGAGCTTGCAATTTTGAGGCATAATAATCCGATTTCAAATCCAAAAACTGATCCTATCCAACTTTAAAATTCGATCCGACACTAATTCGGATGGGATTAGAATTGCATTTTCTAGAACCCAAAATCCAAAATCTGATACGATATGTGCTAAATCTATTCCAATCTGATCCATGCACAACCCTATTACATTTCGTGGTTATGAGACTAGAGCAAATCTTCTGTTACTTGGTATGATCGACTTTGAGGTCATCCAAGGCATGAACTAGTTATCTCTATATCATGCCATCCTTGATTGTTATGCTAAGACAGTTACTTTAGCGATGTCGGAGTTGTCGATATTGGAGAGGAATGATTCCTCCATTACTATGTCAAGTCAGGTTATCTCTTTTTTAAAGGCTCGACATATGTTCTAGAAGCGTTGTTTGGCTTATGTAGCTTATATTTAGGATACCACCATAGAGTCTCCGATGATTGATTTAGTGCCAGTAGTTCGGGAGTTCACCGATATGTTACCTTCTGACATTTCGGGCTTCTGCCAGATTGTGACATTGATTTGGCTCTAGGTACCCAGCCTATATCGATCCCAGCATATCGTATGGCTTCAAAAGACCTAAAGGAGAAGCTTGAGGAGTTCTTGGCCAAGGGGTTTGTCATACCGAGTGTATCACCTTAGGGTGAACCAGCATTGTGAAGAAGAAAGATGGGTCCATGTGGATGTGCATTGATTACCGCTAGTTGAACAAAGTTACCATCAAGAACAAGTACTCGATGCCTTGTATTGATGATTTGTTTGACCAGGTGCAGGGTGCCATGGTGTTTTCTAAGATCAACTTGAGATCAGGGTACCATTAGTTAAAGATCCGGGACTTAGATGTTCCAAAGACTACCTTCCATACTACATATGGCCATTAAGTTTTTGGTGATGCCGTGTGGCTTGAGTAATGCCCCAGCGACATTTATGTATTTGATGAACCAGGTTTCCAGGCCTTATATTGATTTCTTCGTTATTGTCTTCATTGATGACATCTTGAATTTACCCATGTAGCATGGGGGAGCACGAGCATCATTTGAGAGTTGTGCTTCGGACATTGCGAGAACAAAAGCTATATGCTAAGTTCTCCAAATGTGAGTTTTGGCTAGAGTAAGTGCCCTTCTTGGGGCATGTGTATCAGGAGAGGGTATTAAGGTGGATCCCAAGAAGATTGAGGCAGTTCAGAGTTGCCCACATCCCACTTTGGTGACTGAGATCAAAAGTTTCCTGGGGTTAGCAGGTTATTATCGCTGGTTTGTGCGGGGCTTTTCATCCGTTGCAACACCTTTGACTAGATTGACAAAGAAGGATGCTCTGTCCTGTTGGTCCGATGATTGTGAGGTAAGCTTTCAGAAGCTCAAGACAACTTTGACTACAACACCAATTCTAGTATTGTCTTCCGGTTCGGGGATGTATATGGTGTATTGTGATGATTCACGTATTGGCTTAGGTTGTGTATTTATATAGGAGGGGCAAATTATTGCATATGCTTCACGTTGGCTGAAGATTCATGAGAAGAATTACCCTGTGCATGACCTAGAGTTAGTCACGATTGTTCATGCTCTTAAGATATGGATGCATTATCTATTTGGTGTGTCATGTGAGGTTTATACTGATCATCGCAACTTACAACATTTGTTCAAGCAAAGGGATCTCAATTTGAGGCAGCGTAGGTGACTTGAGTTACTGAAGGATTATGACATTACCATTCTTTATCATCCAGGTAAGGCAAATGTGGTCGTGTATGCCTTAAGTAGGAAGGCAGAGAGTATGGGTAGCTTGGGATTCATTTCAGCAAAGGATGGGCCACTAGCTTTGGACATTCAGTCCTTGGCTAATAGGCTTGTGAGGTTGGATATTTCAGAGCCCAGTCGAGTTCTTGAATGTGTTGTTGCCTAGTCTTCATTATTGTGGTAGATAAAGGCTCCGCAATTTGATGATCTACATTTGGGAATTCTCAAATAGACGATACTACAGGGTGGATCCAAGGAGGTTTCTATTGGCGAGGATGATGTTCTGCGACTCTTGGGTTGCCTATGTGTTCCTAATGTCAATGGCTTGAGCGAGGATTCCAGCGCAGTCATACAACTCTTGGTATTCTATTCATCCAGGTGCTACGAAGATGTATCGTGACCCGAGAAAACATTATTGGTGGCAGCAGATGAAAAAAGACATAGTTGAGTATGTGGCTAGGTGCTTAAATTAGAAGCAGGTTAAATATGAGCACCAGAGGACATGTGGACTACTTCAGCAGATGACAATACCTAAGTGGAAATGAGTGCGCATTATTATGTACTTTGTAGTTGGATTATCGTGAACCTTGTGGAAGCTTGATGTAGTTTGGGTCATTATCGACAGGTTGACCAAGTTAGCACACTTCATTCCAATTGTGACTACCTATACATCAGAGAAGGTGGCCCAGATTTATATTCGAGAGATAGTTTGGTTGCACGGTGTGCCTATTTCTATCATATCAGATAGAGGCCCTCAGTTCACTTTGCATTTCTATAGAGCCGTACAGAGTTAGTTGGGGAACCGTGTAGAGATCAACACATCATTTCATCCTTATACCGACGAGCAGTCAGAGTGCACATTTTAGATATTAGAGGATATGCTTGGAACATGTGTGATTGACTTTGGAGGATAGTGAGATTAGTTCTTGCCTTTGACCGAGTTTGCTTACAATAGCATTTATTAGTCCAGCATCGAGATGGCTCCATTTGAGGATTTATATGGTCGGCGTTGTCGTTCTTCTATCAAGTGGTTTTATCCCAACGAGGCTAAGTTTTATGGTACTGATTTTGTAAAGGATTCCTTGAAAAAGGTAAAGTTGATCCAGGAGAGACTTCGCACAGCACAGTCTAGACACAAGAGTTACACAGATTAGAAGGTGCATGATGTATCATTTATCGTTAGTGAGAAAGTTATCTCTGAAGTCTCACCGATAAAGGGTATTATGAGATTCTGGAAGAAGGGAAAGTTTAGCGCCAGGTTTATAGGCCCATTTGAGGTGTTGAGGCGAGTTGGGGAAGTTGCTTATGAGCTTGTTTTACCTCTTAGCCTATCGGGGATTCATCTGGTTTTTCATGTGTCCATACTCCGGAGATATAACGTTTACTTGAGTCATGTGTTTGACTTCAGTACTATTAAGCTAGATGAGCAATTGGGTTATGAGGATGAACTAATTGCTATAATTAATAGACATGATCATTAGTTGAGATCCAAGAGGATTTCCACAGTAAAGGTTTAGTGGAGGGGCCAACCAGTCTAGGAGGTGACCTTGGAGTCTGAGGAGGACATGTAGAGTAGAATCCACACTTATTCGGCACTTCAGGTATGAATCTAAACCCGTTCGAGGATGAAATTTTGTTTAAGAGGTAGAGAATGTAATGACCTAACTGGTTGTTTTCCCCCATTCCCCTAAATAAGACTTCCCGTACTTGATTTTACTAATTTATGACATGCGGGGATGGTTGATTCGGGGTTTGGAAGAGTTTGGATTGAAATCGGAACAGTTGTTTCCTTAAGGTTGGCTTAAAAGGCCAAGTTTGACTTCGGTCAACATTTTGGGTATACGACCTTGGAATCAGGATATGACAGGTCCAATAGGTTAGTATGATGATTTCAGACTTGGGCATATGTTCGGATTGAGAAGACTGAGAGACAACACAGGCCAGAACTTGGCTGGGCTCCGAAAGGTCCAATCTAACAAACTGCCTGGCCAAAGCCTGAACATCCGTCGCCATAGGTCTCTCCGAAGCTGGTAGATATGCCAAACTCCCCAAACTCTCTGCCCGGTGATTCAAGGCATCGGTAACTACATTGGCTTTTCCCGGATGATAGAGAATAGTAATATCATAGTCCTTCAACAACTCCAACCATCTCCTTTGACACATGTTCTGGTCCTTCTTCTTAAGCAAGTACTGCAAGTTCCGTTGATCAGTGTAGATCTCACAAGGAACCCCATACAAATAATGACGCCAAATCTTCAAGGCGTGAACAATGGCAGCTAGCTCCAAATCATGAACAGGGTAATTCTTCTCATGCAACTTTAGCTGTCTCGACGCGTAGGCAATCACCCTACCGTCCTGCATCAATACCGCGGAGCCCAACTCGTGAGGCATCACAATATACAGTATAGGACCCCGTACCTGTAGGCAACATCAATATAGGGGCCGAAGTCAAAGCTGTCTTGAGCTTTTGAAAGCTTGCCTCACACTCCTCTGTCCGCTGAAAAGGAACATCCTTTTGGGTCAATCTGGTCATAGGTGCTGCGATCGAAGAGAACCCCTCTACAAAACAACGGTAATAACTCGCCAGGCCAAGGAAGCTACGAATCTCAGTAGCTGAGGAGGGCCTAGGCCAACTTTGTACGGCCTCCACCTTCCTTGGATCCACTCGGATACCCTTGCTCGACCACGTGGCCTAGAAATGCAACCAAACTCAACCAAAATTCACATTTAGAAAACTTTGCATATAATTGCTTCTCCCTCAGAGTCTGAAGCACTATCCTCAGGTGCTGCTCGTGTTCTTCCCGACTCCGGGAATATACGAAAATATCATTAATGAAAACAATCACGAATGAGTCAAGGTACGAACTGAATACACTGTGTATCAAATGCATAAAAGCTACTGGGGCATTAGTTAGCCCGGAAGACATAACGAGAAACTCTTAGTTACCATATCAAGTCCTGAAGGTAGTCTTCGGGATATATGGCTCCTGAATCTTCAGCTGATGATAACTAGAGCACAAATCAATCTTGGAGAACATCTGTGCGCCCTGTAGCTGGTCAAATAAATCATCAATACGTGGCAAAGGATACCAGTTCTTCACTGTAACTTTGTTCAATTGGCGATAGTCAATACACATACGCATAGAACCATCCTTTTTCTTTACAAACAACACAGAAGCACCCCAAGGTGAAACACTAGGTCGAATGAAACCCTTACCCAACAACTCCTGTAACTGATCCTTCAACTCCTTCAACACAGGAGGAGCCATGTGGTACGGAGGAATAGAAATAGGCTGAGTGCCCGATAATAAGTCAATACCAAAATCGATATCTCTGTCGGGCGGCATGCTCGGGAGATCAGTTGGAAATACATTAGAGAAATCACGTACCACCGGGATAGAATCAATAGAAGGAGTGTCAACACTGACATCCCTCACATAAGCTAGATAAGCTGCACACCCCTTCTCAAACATACACTGAAGCTCTGAGAAAAGAAATAACACGGCTAGGGGTGTGATCTAGAGTACCACTCCACTCAATACGTGGAATGCCTGGCATAGCCAACATCACGGTCTTGGCGTGACAATCAAGAATAGCATAATGGGGCGACAACCAGTCCATGCCCAGAAAAATATCAAAATCAACCATACCGAGCAATAATAGATCAACTCTGGTCTCAAAACCACAAATAGTGACCAAACACAACCGATACACACGGCCCACAACCAAGATCTCCCATCGGAGTAGAAACATAAATGGGGGCACTCAAAGAATCTCGAGGCACACCCAGATGTGAAGCAAAATAAGAGGACACATATGAAAAAGTAGAACCATGATTGAATAGAACCGATGCCTCTTTGTGACTAACCAAGATAATACATGTGATAATAGAATCGGAGGCAACAACTGCAGCGCGATCGGGAATAGCATAAAATCTAGCATGACCCCTCTCTTGAGGGCGGCCTCTGGCACCTTAGTCCCTGCCCCTGGCTGGCTGGGCAGGTGGAGTGGCAGTTGGGGCTGGAATGATGGCCTGCTGACCTTATGAACCACGCTGAGGCTGCGAAGTCTGTGGAGGTGCTCCTCTCCTACGCCTGGGGAACTCCCTAACCAAATGGCAAGTATCCCCGTACTTAAAACAAGCTCTGGGAGGACGCGGTGGATGTGACTGACCGGCCTCACCCACGCTGGACTGACCCCTGGAGGTACCCCGCGCAGGAGGCACACTGGAAATTAGGGGAGCATAATAAGGCTCCTAAGGTGCTTGAAGAGCTGGAGTACTACCAGCTGCTCGCAATGCTGAATGAATAGGGCGACCAGAATAACCCCTGCTAAAATGACCGACTGCTGAAGTACGTGTACCAAAAAAATGACCCGACTCACGAGACCTCTTGACCTCCCTCTCTCCTCGCTCTCTAGGGAGCATACTCCCGATCCGCCTAGCAATACTCACCGCCTGCTAATACGGTACATCTGTCTCCAACTCCCTAGCCATGCTGGACTGGATCGGCGGAATAAGGCCCTCAATAAACCTCCGCACTCTCTCCCAGACCGTGGATACCAAGGCCGGTGCATGCCTGGCTAACCGGGTAAAACTGAAAGCATACTCCGATACTATCATAGAGCCTTGACACAACCGCTCAAACTCCGATCGCCAAGTGTCCCTAAGGCTCTAGGGAACAAACTCCCTAAAAAACATATCAGAAAACTGTGTCCATGTCAACGAGGTAGACTCATCTGGACTATCCAACTCATACGTGCGCCACCAATCATAAGCGGCCCCACGAAGCTGAAAAGCAGTAAAGGAAACCCCGCTATTCTCCACTATACCTATAGTACGGAGGATATGATGACACTCCTCCAGAAATCCCAATGCATCATTCGAAGCCAAGCTACTGAACACTGGGGGATCATATTTCTTGAACCTCTCTAATCTACGTTGCTCTTCCTCGGAGGCAGTTGGCCCACCTCCGGGCTGTACTGGGGCGGCAGGAGGCATTGTAATAATCTCTAGAACCTACCCCACAGGCACTCGCTTCTCAGGTGTACCGGCTGCGGGAGTCTAGGCCCCTCCCCCGGCCTGAGATGTAGCTGCAGCGAGAGGAAGTAACCCCGCCTGATCTAGAGTAGTATACATGCTCATAAACCGGGCCAGGGTCTCTTGGAGTGATGGAGTAGTAGCAGCGGTAGTAGGTGTACCTGGTGCCTGCGCTCCAACCTGATCCACCGGTGGTGCCTCAGCGGCAGCACGCGCGGGTACTGTGGCTGCACCTCGTGCGCGTCCTCGACTTCTACCACGGCCCCGGCCTCTGGCGGCGGCAGCAGGGGGCACGTGTGTCTGGTCCTCATGAGTAGCATGTGTCCTCACCATCTGTGAGAGAATAGAAAACAGAAGTTTAGATTTGGTGCCAAAATATCGCACGACAAGGAATTCAAAGAAAATGAAAAGTTTCCTAAACAGTTACATAGCCTCTCGTAGAGATCGATATAGATGTCTCTATATCGATCAGCGAGACTCTAAATAACCGGTCCCGTGACTCCTATGAACCTAGAGCTCTGATACCAACTTGTCACGAACCTAGTTCACAAATCGTGAACATGTCATGACAGCACCTAGTCTTCGCGACTAGGTAAGCCTAACACAATGTGGAACAAACACTTTCATGAATAAAAGGTAAAATAACAGCAGAATAATGTAATAGAAATGTAATAAGTGCCGCTCGGCACATACACTTTGCCAAATACCAGAAGAAATACACTACCAAGACCTGAAAACTCATGGGCAACACAGACTAAGAAAAAAAATACAGTTGTGGCTCTATACATCAAAAATGTCTATACAACAGAAATAAGAAAAAATTTGATATCACTATTGAGAATAGAAGAAGACTATCCGGATCTGCGGACGTAGTAGATTATACCTCAAGTCTCCTGAAGGTGCTCCTAAATCACCTGTAGTGCGCATGATCTGATCTACCTGGATCTATATAACAAAAGTGTGCAGAAGAGTAGTATGAGTACACCACGGCAGTACTCAGTAAGTGCCAAGCCTAACCTCGATGGAGTAGTGACGAGGAAGGTCAGGGCCCTACCGAGAAATAATAACATAATGATTCGAACAGTTCAAATAAGAATAAGACTGAAATAACAACAATAAAGTAAATGTTGCAACGGTCTACAATTAAGCTAACAAGGAGTAACCAAGACAACAAAATACAAATCAACAAGTCCATGATCTTTGGGAATTGAACCCGCAGTCCCTTTCTATACTCAGCAACTCAGGATCTCCGCAGTCCATATATTAGTCTCTCAGGATCTCCGGGAATTAAACCCACAGTCCGTATATCAGTATCTCTGGGTCTCCAGGAATCGAACCCGCAGTCCGTATCTCAATATCTCAGGATCTCCAGGAATTGAACCTGCATTCCGTATATACTCTGGGTCTCCGGGAATCGAACCTACAGCCCTCGGATCTTCGAAAATTGAACCCGCAGTCCATATCTCAATATCTCAAGATCTCCAGGAATTGAACCCGCAGTCCGTATATCAGTATCTCTGGGTCTCCGGGAATTGAACCCGCAGCCCTCGGATCTCCGAGAATTGAACCCGTCCACAAACACAAACACAATCATAAGAGGAAAAACACAGAGAAATATGAAGTACATAACTACAAATTACACCAAATCCAGTCTCAACAAGTTCCAGGAAGTTCAATTATGACAAGTAGGCACTTAGACAGATAATCCTATCTAATCATGCTTCTCTAACTAACACCAGATAAGTCTACAATTTAATCAATTAAATATCATGGACATCACAATTTGAACAGTTCAAGTAAGGTGGTTTTTCAACAATCTGCACAAGTACACGCCCGTCACCTCGCGTACAAGGCATTTAAATTAACACATAATACCCTAGGGGAGAAGGTTCCCCCACGCAAGGTTAAATAAGTCATTTACCTAAATTCCGGTACAAAACCACTAAGAATGACTCTCTTTCCATGAGTATCTGTCTCCGAGTGGCCCGAATCTAGACAAACCAATTACACAGTGTAAATAACATCGCAAGTAACTAATTACAATGAAAAAATTAAAGTTATGGTGCGAAAGTGGGTGAAATGACCAAAATATCCCTGCAGCTATCGGATCAGAATCAAAATATTTTTACGTTTTCAGAACCCTCGTATTTTCACGAGTCTAACCATATAAAATTTATCAAAATCGGACTTCATTTGCCCATTCAAATCAATAATTTACCATAACCTAGGCTTAGAGCAAAAATCCCCCTTTAATCCTTCCATTTTCAGTGAAATAGATGAATATTATAAGATAAAATCGTGTATTTAGACCATAAAACTTACCTCCAATGTTTTCCCGATGAAATCCCCTTCAAATCCCGTTACTTAGCTCTCAAGTAACTCAAAAATGGAGGAAATACACTATAGGTTCGCGACTGAAATGTTGTGGTTTAAACCCTTCTGTCATGCTAGTTATCTCTATGCGATCGCAGCCCTTGGCTTGCGGTCGCGATGAACAAATTTTAGGGGTCCTCATTTCCTTCTACGCGATCGTGTGGACCCTTATGTGATCACGATGCCCAGCTGAAGAACACTACGCAATCGCGACCCCGCTACTGCGATCGCATTGAACCTAATAGGACCTTACGCGATCGCATCCCACTCTTCGCGATCGCGAAGAGTAAAAATTCCTAAGCTCTCAAATACTCTATGCGATCGTGTGGCTACTAATGCGATCACGAAGAGGAAATGTCTGTTGCACTTATGATAGCAGACCTGACCCCTTATTTAGCCAAAAATGGTCCGTTTGGACCCTCGGATTCATCCCGAGACCCCCGAGACCCCAACGAAAACCACCAACCTACCCCAAAACATGATACAAACTTGTTCCAATCATAAAAACACGCCCTTAAACACGGAAATCATCAAATCAAGGCGGATTCAGTCCTAAGTTTCAACCAAAACTTCTGAAACCTACATGCTATATCAAAAACCCGACCAAACGATGTCCGAATGACCTGAAAGTTTACAAACATATCCAAAATCACCTAACGAAGCTACTGCAACTGTCGAAATTCCATTCCGAATCCCGGGTCAAAATCTCACCTATTGGTCGGATTTCAAAAAATTCCAAATTTCGGCATTTCAAGCCTAAATGAGCTATAGACCTTCAAAATACATTGCGAATGCGCTCTCAACCCCGAAATCACCTAACGGAGTTAATGGGACCATAGAATTTCCGTTCCGAGGTCATCTTAGGACTGTTCCGAATACGGGTCCTTTTTTAACTATAAGGCTCTCATTTAGGGACTAAGTGTTCCACAACACTCCAAATTCTAGAACCGAACCTTCCGGCAAACCACAATAGCAGAAATAAACTTAGGGAAAATAGTTAATTAGAGATCGGGGCGTAAATTTCAAAAATGACTGGCCGGGTCGTTACAACTCGGATCCCCGACCTCTACTGGTATCAAAGCCTCGGCACCATATACTAGAGAGAAATGTGTTTCCCATATGATTGATTTTGAAGTTTTTTGGTATGCCCATAACACTTTGGGCAATATTTCTCTCCACTTTCTCTTGGCGATTTCCAGCTTCTTCTTTAAGTTTTAGAGGATGGTTTTATTTTTGGAATTGGCCTGGCCATTTTCATATGGATGGTAGGGCGTAGACGAAATTCTCTTGATATCCTCAAGGAATTATGTCACCTTGCTTTCGATGAACTGCCTTCCGTTATTCCATGTTATCTCAGAGGGAATCCAAAATCGGCATATAATGTGATCCCAGATAAAGTTTATGACTTCCTTTTCTCTTATTTTCTTGAAATCCTATGCTTCCATCCATTTTGAGAAATAGCTAGTCATAAATAAGATGAATTTAGCTTTACCTGGTGCTGTCGGCAAGGGTCCGACGATGTCTATTCCCCATTTCATGAATGGCCATGGCGATAAGACCGCATGTAAATGTTCATCGGGTTGGTGAATCATAGGTGCAATCTCCGGCATTTATCGCACTTTCGGACGAACTCCTTGGTGACTTTGTCCATGTTGTCCAGTAGTAGTCTACCCTGATCACCTTTTGGACAAAGGAGTCAGTGCCAGAATGGTTTATGCAAGTGCCCTCGTGAATTTTTCAAAGTACATAGTTTGTATCCCCTGGCCTCAGACATACTGCTAGGGGGACATCGAAGGTTCTTCTGTACAAAGTCTTGTTTTCGTCAAGCGAGACTGGACTGCTTTGGTTCGTAGGGCCCTCAACTCTTTTGGGTATGCGGGCAATTTCCTGTCTTTTAAATAATTAATATATTTGTTTCTCCAATCCCATGTAAAGCTGGTGGAGTTAATCTCGGCGTGACCTTCTTAAACCACTAACTTAGATAGGTGAACAACTGCCCTGGGGAGAGTTCATCTTCTTCGACAGATGATCCCAAGTTTGCGAGTGCATCAACCTTGTTATTCTGCTCTCGAGGTATGTGGACCAATGTCCATTCTTTGAAAAAGCGTAATGTGACCTGGATTTTACCTAACTACCTCTGCGTCATGTCTTCCCAGACTTTGTAGCTCCCATTCGCCTGGTTTACCACCAGGAGTGAATTGCATTTTTCCTCGATGGTCTCAGCTCCCAAGCTTTTAGCCAGTTCCAAACCTGCAATCATAGCTCATACTCGGCTTCATTATTAATCAATTTTGTAGTTTTTATAGATTGTATAATGACTTCGCCCGTAGGTGGATTAAAGACTATATCGAGTTTGGATCCTCTCACGTTTGTGGCACTATCGGTGAACAGGGTCCATACCCCAAAAGATGTGCCTAATTTTAATAAAAGTTCCTTTTATACTTCGGGCATGAGGGAGGGCAAAAAGTCATCCGTGAAGTTCTCCAAAATCTGGGACTTGATGGCCATCCGAGGTTGATACCTGATGTCATACCCTCCAACTTTGATGGCCCATTTAGATAATTGGCCCTATATCTTGGGTTTGTGTAATATGTTCTAGAGAGGATATGTTGTCAGAACGCATACATAGTGACATTGAAAATAGGGCTTCAATTTTCAGTAGGTGCTTATTAACGCGAGAGCCAATTTTTCTAGGTGTGGATACCTAATTTCTAATCCCCTAGTGTACGGCTTATGTAATTTTCAGGGAATTGTGTACCTTTCTCTTCTCGAACCAGCATGCCACTTATCGCTATTTCTAACACAGCTAGGTATAGATACAATGTTTCATCCTCCTTAGGCATATGGAGTAGAGGTGGAGTTGTCAGATATAGTTTCAGTTCATCCAAGGCGTGTTGGCATTATGGAGTCCGTTCAAAGTTGTTTTTCATTTTTGGTAAAGATAAGAAATGATGGCTCCTATCAGATGACCTTGATATGAATCCACCTAGAGTCGCGATTCGCCCTGTCAGCCATTGCACGGTCTTCACAATATTTACCACTGTGATTTCCTTGATGGCCTTGATGTTATCTGAGTTAATCTCGACCCCCCATGTTTGATACCACGAAGCCCAAGAATTTACCTGAACCAACTTCAAAGGCACACTTCTCCCTACATAGCTCCCGTATTTTTTAATCTGAAGGGAATTATATTATAATAGTATGTACCATATTTTGTGATGAATTAAGTCTTCTCCCTATCCTCGGGGTTCATCTGAATTTGATTATATCCTGAGTAGGCATCAAGAAAGGTGAGGATCTCGTGGATAGCCGTAGCGTCGATCCGATGATCGATATTAGGCAATGGGAACAAATCCTTGGGTGATACCCTATTTAAGTCTTTATTGTCTACGCACATTCTTAACTTATTTCCCTTTTGGTTGCCACTACTATGTCAGCCATCCATTCAGGGTATTTTACCTCTCTAATGGATCCTATTATAATGCATTTCGTTACCTATTTCCTTGATGAATGTGTGTTTTACCTCGGACTGTGGCCTTCTTTTCGGCTTTACCAATTTGAACTTGGGATCGACACTCAGTTTGTCGTAGGTTATTTTCGGCAAAATACCTGTCATATCTAAGTGGGACCAGATAAAACAGTCAATATTGTCGAATAGGATTTTAATGAACTTTTTTCCTAAGTTTGGGGGTTAATCCCATTCCCAGGTATACCTTATGATCTGGGAGGTTTTTGTTCAAGACAGTCTGCTCTAGATCTTCGATCGTTGACTTTGTCGCCTCCAATTCTTCAAGGGCAACGATGGTTTGAGGAGCGAAGAAATCTTCTTCATCATCCTCCGAGGTCAGTATACTCTTAGACTCATTTGAGATCGGGTGTGTCAGTATCGGTGCCCCATGGTAAACCGCAAACGTTTCTTTTGTCGCTTGTTGTTCTCCATATATGGTCACTATGCCATCCCTTAAGGGGAATTTTATCATTTGGTGCAAGGTTCATATTACTGCTCTCACGTTATGTATCCATGGTCTGTCGAGCAATGCCTTGTACCTCACGTCGCTGCTAATGACTTGGAACTCGGTATTCTGAATCGTGTCAGACGTATCGACCTGGAGGGTGATTTCTCCTTTTGTTACTTTGCTGGTTATGTTAAAGATGTGGAGGAACCAAGAGGCGAGTATGACCCAATCGAGCTGCCCAAGGTTCTACTACCTCTGACCTGATTATGTTTGTGGAGCTACCTGAATCCATGAGCACACGTTTAAATTAAATGTTACTTAAAAGAAATAAGATTACCAGCGTGTCGTTATGTGGTTCTACCAAGGTCTCGAAATCCTATTTGCTGAATGCGAGGTGTCTCTGACTACGCGGCCTAGGATCAGTGCTTCTTCTGTAGTAGATATTTTTGTCCGTTTGCTCACAAAGCGTTGGGGATGTCGTTCACTCCGATAATCATATGAAAGATGTGCCGAGGAATCTCTCATTTTTCCTAGGTTGAATTTTGTCGAGTTTCCCGTGGGATTTTTTGACGTGATATAAAGAGAATGCGAGAAACAGTATCGATGCATTGGGAATCACATGAGGTCGTATCATTGGGGGTCGTCTTCAATGTGCTCGCAAGGTTGTGTTGTGGTATAACAAAACTTGGAACAACCATACCCTTTCCTCTGCGGTTCTCGAGGTAGCTATTTTTGCCTTTATTAAGTAACTTAGGAATTCCGACCTGAAACTTGAAGATCTACGACAAGAAAACGCATAAAAGATGACTTGCGTTGTGTAATGAAACCAGCAAGAAAATAATTACTATTAGTTTTTGCCCCACGGTGGACGCCAAATTGTTTACCGTGAAAAATGGTAATAAAAATTAAATTTGTTGATGGGACTCTAAAAATATGTGATCTATTTTTATGCCAGTTGATGCTAGATAGGTGTGACTTAGGAACAAGATAAAGGTTAAGGGGAGAGTGATAATCAAACCGATATGCTAGTCAATCTGGGCCTCGAGCTTGTCAATTCGGGGCCTCGAGGTCGATTCCATGGCTCGGCTACGAGCTATCGAAGGTGATCGAGGTAGGGCTAACAGTTATAAGATAACCAACGAAGGCTTTTTATGACCAATGATAAGCAATAAATGAAGAGAAAGTATGCAGATAATAAATGAAAGAGATAATAACAAGAAAGTATATTAGAGAGCAGAGAGAATTTTCTTTGTATATTCGTGTGGAGCAGCTGAAGCAACGGGACCTTACATAATGATAGGGATCACCTTTATATAGGAGGGGAGTCTCAACATAGTACAAAATTTATTAAAGACAAAGAAATGGATACGGGACAGCTAGATATGACACCCTAATTCAGGGTTAGGGTATTCCACTAGGCTCTGTCAGCCCTAGCTGTGTGTCTTGGGAACTCCCCATTTCTCCCAATATATCCATTGGTCCGCAAGGCTCCGAGATCGTACACCGACAATCCCTTGAAGGTGAACCTCGACCCCAGTCTCGGGCCTCGAGAAGTATCTTTGAGGGGCATTATGGTGATGGGGAAATTGGACCTCCCGATTTTACCCTGTACAAATATTTTTTTACACAACTTCTCAACCATAAACAACTAGAGGCGGTTTTCTTGAGAGCTTTTTTGTTTTTCTAAAATCATTGGTAAGTAACTCTAATCCCCTTTCTTCAAATTTCCCATTACTTTTCATGAGTATTTAATATTAAATCTAGGATTTTTATGGTAAAAATTAGATTTGGGTAGAAATTGGGGATTTTGTAAAATTGAGATTTAGACCTCGAATTGAGGTCAGATTTTGGAAAAAAACACATAACTAGGCTCGGTGGTGAATGGGTGATCAGATTTTTGTCTGAATCTTGATTTAGACCAAACAATCCCGGAGTTGACTTTTTCAAATTCATCAAAGATTGAACTTAATTCCTTTGTGAGTAATTTCTAAAGCTTATTTTGAATTGTTTGATCGATAATTTTTTAGATTTAGTTGGTTAATATGCTTGTTCAAATGGCAAGCCCGTGGTGGATTGATTTAGTTTGTTGTGGAGTGAGTTAAGTATTGTGTCTAACCCTGACTTGAGAAAAACTTGTTGGTATGTTAGTTATGTGAATTATGTGGGGAAACAACGTATATGCGAGATGACAAGTGTATATGCGTCGTCATGAGATTAAAGTAATGAACCAACCTTTCGTCTTGAGAATTCACACTTCGCTCGGCAGTTTGAGGGCATGCAAAGCTTCCTATGATGTATTATGACTTGTATGAATCATCGGTTTTGGTTTTCAGGTTAATCGTAATCGATTTGGAAGAATGAATATTATGATTGAAGCTTTAGGTTTGATGATTTAACCAAGTTTTACTTTTTTTATTCTGACCATAGAATGGAGTTTTGATGGTTCCGTTAGGTCCGGATGATGATTTTGTACTCGAGCGTATGCCCAAATTTGCAATTAGGTATTTCTAGAAGGATTTGGTACTAATTGGTGAATTGGAAAATTGAAGGTTTGGAAAGTTCATAAGTTTGACCCAAGTTAACTTTGAGGATATCAGATTCATAATGTGATTTCGGGAATTGGAATAACTTCGCTATGTCAGTAAGGACTTGTGTGCAAAATTTGAGTTCATTCTGAGTTAATTTGATATGTTTCGGCGCAAGTTTTAGAAGTTAAAAGTTCATTTAAGATTGAATTGAGGTACGGTTCATCGTTTTGATGTTAGTATGTGTGATTTGAGACCATGAGTAGGTCTGTGTTATGTTATTGGACTTGTTGGTATATTTAGACGGGGTCCCTAGTGGCTCGAGTGAGTTACGGACGTACTCAGACCATTTTTCCATTCATATGTTGTGGATAGCAGCTGTTGGTACTGATGTTGTGCACATACGGCTGATGTTGCTCAGGTGCAGTGGAGGCAGAAGCGGAGAGGTGATCACACATGCGAAAGGAGCTCAGTTTGAGAGTCTCTCGCATATGCGGAGTTTGAAGCGCATCAGCGGTCGCGCAGAAGCGATGTCCATTGGCGCAGAAGCGATATCCATGGGCGCAGAAGCAGAAGTTGCTAATGCGACAATGTGACTGCAGATGCGGAATTTGCTAGGCAGAAGCTGTAAAATCAAGGTTTTTGTTCTTTTATCATAGTTGGAGATTTGGGGATCGGATTGAGGCAATTTTTAAAGCAATTTGTATCACATGGAGGGTAAGTGTTCTACATCCGATTTTGATTATATTTCACAGATCTATCTTTATTTTGCACAATTAATTGATAATTTCAAAAGATAAATTCGGGGGCTTTGTCTAAAATTTCATAAAGTAAATATTTAAGTTTTGAACAGTGACTCAGAGTCGAAATTGAGTGAAACTAGTATAGTTGGAACCATAATTGAATGGGTTGTTGTATTTTGTGAGTCATATGGTTCCGAGATGCGAGCCTAGATTTGACTTTTTGGTTGACTTTGAGCTTTTGATTAAAGATTCGGCCTTAATCATTTTGAATTGTTTCCTTGGGCTTCATTTGATACATTTGAGTAATTTTTGGCTAGTTTCGGGTTGTTTGGAGGTTGGTACGCGCGGCATGGTATTTTGGAGCATTGTTTGGCTTACGCGGAATTGGATTTCTCTTGTTTGAGGTAAGTAACACTTTTAAACTTGGTGCTATGGGTATGAACTGTCACGGCCCCAGTTTTCCCTCCATGAATATGTCGTGATGGCACCTAGTCTCTATAACTAGGTAAGCCTAACAATGCAGAAATACAAAATTGATTCAAGTACAAGCAACGATCGTAGTCAATATAATCCGATCAATTAAGTCCAGAGTCGATCCCACAAGGAATTAACCCATCATCTGCAACTTCCACAACCCAAAAATACTTCTAAAGCAGCTTCCCAAACTTTTGAATATATTTTGGTGGAATATTTTCCACTAACTAACTTTTGCAAGAATTTAAAGACTTGAAAGAAAGAATTGAATGTTGGGTAAAGAATGAAGAGAAAGACTAAGGTATTGATTTCCACTATTGATGGAATCCCTTCTGTTTATGCTTATACAAATTGTCAATATTATTCTATCAATCATGAACGCTATTTTCACCGTAATTCTCTCCCGAGCAAGTACAATAATTTACTAGTGCACTCTCCCGAGCTACCCTAGCTAGCTTTAATTTGAATAGTTCACTTTAGATTGCACCCAAGGTTTCGTTATTCCTAATCCCACCTTTACGCCTAAAATTATAGATTCCTCCAATAATCTAGGTACGGTGTTGTTCAACAATTTACCTAAATATGCACTCTTTTCCAAGTTATGCACACTAAATAGGCACAACTAATTGAGAGCTATATCAATTAACTACAATAAGAACGAAGTTGAATAAATAGAAATCTAGCTAACAATCTGTAATCACATAACCCAGAAGTTCATCACTCAATAGGTTCCATCAAAACCTTAAATAAAGAATTAGCTACTCATAATCAAAGAAATAACATAGATAATTGAATTCATAATCAAAGATTCAATTTAAAAGAAAGAAAGATGTTGAGAGAGTTCTCTCCTACTAGTTTTCTTGCAAAAGTAATGAATAATACAATACTTGCCTCTCTTAGGCGAATCCTATAATTATATAGAGGGTTTAGGTTACAAAAATTACATATTGACAAGTTTATCCTTCAGAATTTCGGTGTCGCTTGCGGTCCGACCGCGGTCGCGGATGGACCACAAAAAATCAAGTCCTCTGAATCTGTTGATGTTCCGCGATCCCCTTCAACCGCGGTCTGTCCGCGTTCGCGGTTGGACCGCGGCTGAACAGTGCCACGAATTCTTCTTCCTATTTTTCAACACAAACTTCCATCTTGCTCTACACTTGGCCTTTTTACCATCTTATGACTCCAAAATTGCTCTTTTAGTCTCCAATGGCTCATGTGTACCTATAACACACCAAAAATACTAATAAAAGCATTTTATCATCATAAACAATATCAAATCAACAATAAAGTGTGATTATTTAGGGCATAATTATAGTCAAATTCACATATTATCAACCACCTAACTTGCAAAAATAGTTAATTAAAACTGAACAAAGTAAAATAATAATTGAATATAGGGTCGCTCAGCCTATACAACTCAAAGAAATGCAGAAGTCTACAACACAATCTCAAAACCCGTAAACTCACGGGAACCACAAGCTAATAAAAATACCGTAAATACTCTAATCTCCACAATGTATACATCAAAGTATGATAGAATCCAAACATTATCGATAGAATAAGGAAGGAGACTATTTGGTCTGCAGATGCTATAGTATACCTCGAAGTGTCCGAAGCTCTCCCTGCCTCAACGATAATGCGTCTGAGTGGAGGTACCTGGATAATCTACACATGAAAAATATGCGCAGGAAGGGCTTGAGTACACCACATGTGTACTCAGTAAGTGCCAAGCCTAACCTCAGTTGGGTAGTGAAGAGGAAGGCCGGGGCCCTACTGAGGTAAAATATAATACAGTAGTGAAAATAGACAGGTTAAACAAGGCAATAGCAACTACATAAAGAACATAATAAACACGGAATGTGTACAACTTAATGCCAATGATAACAATGAGGATCTCCTAGGATACCATCCTATAGTCCTTTTTATCATCTGTCCGGTGGATCTCCCGGAATATCATCCCGTAGTCCATCACATATGTAAATTCAAAGGATCTCCGAGATACCATCCCGTAGTCCAACCATCAATATGCAAGGGGGATC
>JASVEL010009481.1:0-14031 GCA_032618575.1 Nicotiana noctiflora | reverse complement strand
GAGGTATGGGCACTATGAGTTTCTGGTGATGCCTTTTGGGCTAACCAATGCCCCAGTTGCGTTCATGCATCTGATGAACAATGTATTCCCTCCATATTTGGACTCCTTCGTGATTGTGTTCATAGATGATATCTTGGTGTACTCCCGTAGCCAGGAGGAGCATGCCCAGCATCTTAGAGTTGTATTACAGAGGTTGCAGGAGGAGAAGTTGTATGCCAAGTTCTCCAAGTGTGAGTTCTGGCTTAAGTCCGTGGCATTCTTAGGACACGTGGTGTCCAGTGATGGTATTCAGGTGGATCCAAAGAAGATAGAGGCGTTGTAGAGTTGGCCCAGACCATCCTCGGCTACTGAGATTCATAGTTTCCTGGGATTGGCAGGGTATTATCGCCGATTTGTTTAGAGATTCTCTTCCATTGCTTCACCCTTGACTAGATTGACTCAGAAGGGTGCTTGTGAACAATTAATTTTTGACCACACTCAAATTTTATACTATTTAGTGTAAATATTCCTTTTTAGTCTAGTATTGATATTTTGAAATTTGATCTTATTCTTAATAGATTTTACTTGATTAATATTTTTTTGCATATATATATATATAATTAGAATTTTAATAAGTAAGTTATTATTTTTTTAGTGTCTTTTAAAGTACACGTAAATAATTTGTTTTCCTATATTGTAAAAAATATTGGCGAATATTCTTGTTTTTATAATAAATTAATTTTTCTTAATAGGTTTTACTTGATTAATATATTTTTATTTATTTTGTTTTTTATTTTGCTAACAATCCTAATCAACATATTCCCCAATTTAGCATAACTTCCCCCACCTTTCACGTTCTTCCACCCCTCACGTTTGTATTCCTCCCCACTTTGCACAACCCACGTTTCCCACCATAAACCCCATTATTTAACCCCACTAAATTTAAAAAAAAAACGAACAGACCCTTTGGTGGAAGGGGGAAAATATATATATATATATATATATCAGTTGTTTTGAGTAAAAGGGAGGACGGAAACTTCAGTAAAGAAAGAAGAGCAAAATCAATCTTTCCAGCATTGTTAGTCTTTCTTTTCATCATTTTACATTACATATTATATCATCACTAATCACAAAACTCTTCATGTAAACTACCTGTTGTCACTATTCTTCCACCGGAAAACTCCATTAGCGTAACCAACCGGAACTCCGTCCATTTTCTTATCTCCATTTCTAAAACAGACCCCGCAGTTAATTTTAGAAAATATTGTTAATCGCTGATCTACTTTTCAAATCTTTCGGTCTAGCCGAGATCAGGTTCGAGTTTTCCGTCAAGATTCTGATCGTGGGTCGCGCCTTGGTCCAATTCTTGTCAACAATTTTTGCTGCTCATTTTAGCCATTGCTAGTTTTACTAGGTTCAGACTTGAAAATTGAAGTATCCTTCCTGGTTTGAAATTCGCGGGTTCAATCCAACAAATTGTAGAAATTTTATTTGTTGTCATACAAAAGGTAACACTTTATCTCATTTGTTAGTTTAATATAATGTATAACTGAATTATAATATTTGTTTATTTAAACTCAATTGTTCGTCTGCTTCCTTTTATATTTTAAACTAGTAAATTTACTCGCGCTTCGCGCGTTCATTAAAAAACTAAAATTACTAAAAAATAATTTATTTTATAATATTTGTAATAAAGTATTGCTAGTATTTACTAAAAAAATCGAACAACTAAATCAAGAGGAAGAAACCTTTTTTTTTCTTCCATTAACATAAATAGATCATCAATCAAATAAGTAGTCCAAAAGAGAGAAATAGCCATAGAAGTACTAAACTCACTACCATAATAAATTTCACAAGTCACGTGATAATCACCAAATATTCTTGTTAGTTGTAGTTCAAACGCTATGTAGTACCAACTTAAGGATTGTTCGATAAGGATAATGAGGAAAAAAGAAGATCCCACTTTGCAGATAAGTCAGTAATCAGTACATTTCTAACAAAGTGTAAGCAATTCACATCCCTAACAAAGTGTACTATTCTATTTATACAAATCAAGAATAAAAGCATCTAATTAAAAGATAATGAATACAGTTTGGGTGTGAAAAAAATAGTGCATCGATCTCTATGCCCTATATATTTTCTATTCATCTCAAAATCACTGACTGGGTTTGTTGTTGTCCCTCCCCCAGATTCTATTTATGAGATTATACTTGGTTTGTTATTGGTTTTGTTATTGGGTGCTCTGCAATTAAAATATTCTACGTTGTTCCCATTTCATTTTATTTTGATTTCTAATCCCAAAGCCTCATAATATCTTATATTGCATATAATTTTATATTCTGCATAAAGAATGAATCATACTACTCCTGTTTAACACGAGTTATATCTTTTAGCAATAGAAAAAAAGTTACATACCTACATTTTCTTATGAAAGTGATACCAAGAAGTTAGTAGATAAAAGACTAAAAGAAATCTGTGGACTTAAGTAATCTAATCGGCTTCATTAAACGGACAATTGTACTCATAGTTACACCCATCGAGAAAGCTCTCATCAATTTGCTTTCTCACAAAATAACACGCCTCCGCCTTATGCCTAAATTCCCATGGCAAAAGGTGAAATTCATTTATTTGTCGAAATGAAGCTGAATAGCATAAAATTGAAGACAACTATATATAGTAATAGATTTTAGAATATATAGAAGATGGAGGTATCTCGCGTCAATCTTTCTCCTCTATATTTTTTATACGATCATTTTTTGGAATTGATCAAAATGGTCTTATGTATACCCACAAAACTTTCTTTTTTAAAAACTTTTTATCGCCGTGAAAATACATCAAATTCACATTAAAAAAATATCTACATAAAGGAGATAAGCACCCCGACTCCATCACTCGTCAGCCTCTTTCTTCACCTAATAAACAAAGCCCTTACAAAATTTCACTCTCTTTCTTCATCGTCCTTTTCACCGTCGGCCGTGTGAAACATATTTTACTGGAGAAATAAGCTACCTATTTCACTATCCCGCGCGAGAGAGAAGTTCATGTTCCTATACTATGAAAAATACAAAAAATACTTACTAAAGTACATACAAGAACTTGATTAAGCCATAAGGAAATGGACTCGTATGACCACTTACCATTTGAATAAAAGAAATAAAAGATGTAATTTAGTAAGGCAAGAAGATAAGGAAAAACTACAATTTATAAGGGATTCCAACATTATAAAAAATACAAAAAGATACTTATTAAGTACGAATAAAGGCAATAAAGAAATTTGATGAAGCCAGATCTCTAACGAAGACATTTAAACTGTATATAAAAATAAAGAAACGTTTCATCCATGACAAGTTAAATCGCTTACGGTTTTTAATTTCCAGTTTCCAGTTATGGTTCTGTATTAGTGAAGCAAATGCGGGAGTGATTTTCCATTACATTCTTAATTCTTCCCTCTCATGCCTACGCTAGAAAAGCAAAAAATTAATGAATTAATAAGAATCGTTTACTGATAAATTTGTCACGACCCTAATTCACCAATTGTGAACATGTCGTGATGGCACCCAGTCCCCACGACTAGGTAAGCCTAACACGTTGCGGAATCTATAAGTTATAAATACTTAAATAAGAACAGTGGAAAATAACATAAAAGGTATGTAATCCGTGCCGCTTGGCACATACATCCGTTACACAATAAATAAAACACTACCAAGATCCGGAAACCCCACGGTAACACAGACTAAAAGAGAAATACAATTGTGGCTCTATGTGTAAAGAGTATCTAACAACGAAAGGAAGAAAAATGTCAACTAGTAATACTAGAATAGAAGGGAAGCCTCCGGATCCGCGGACGTAGCAGATCATACCTCGAAGTCTCCCAAAAAGCTGCGGAATCACCTAGTACGAGCCTGCTCTGATGTACCTGGATCTGCACAACAAAAGTGTGGAGAAGAGTAGCATGAGTACACCACGGCGGTACTCAGTAAGTGCCAAGCCTAACCTCGATGGAGTAGTGACGAGGAAGGTCAGGGCCCTACTGAGAAACAATAATATAATGATGATAACAAAATAAACAGTTTAACAGATAATAACAATAATTTTCGAAATAACAACATTACGATGTTTACTGAAACTGTCTACAATCAAGCTAATAACAAATAACCAACTCAAATAAACGAATCCAGGATCCGTGGGAATTGAACCCACAGTCCCATTCTCAGTACCTCTGGGTCTCCGGGAATCGAACCCGCAGCCCATGTCTCAATAATATCTCAATAACTCAGGATCTCCGGGAATCGAACCCGCAGTCCCTACCAATAAGTCGGGATCTCGGGAATCGAACCCGTAGTCCTCATTTCAATAATCTCAGGATCTCGGGAATCGAACCCGTAGTCTACATTTCAATAATCTCACGATCTCGGGAATCGAACCCGTAGTCCATATTTCAATAAATCTCAGGATCTTGGGAATCAAACCCGTAGTCCACATTTCAATAATCTCAGGATCTCGGGAATCGAACCCGTAGTCCATATTTCAATAAATCTCAGGATCTCGGGAATCGAACCCGTAGTCCATATTTCAATAATCTCAGGATCTCGGGAATCGAACCCGTAGTCCATATTTCAATAATCTCAGGGATCTCGGGAATCGAACCCGTGGTCCACATTTCAATAATCTCAGGGATCTCGGAATCGAACCCGTAGTCCACAATTCAATAATATCAGGATCTCGGAATCGAACCCGTGGTCCACATTTCAATAATCTCGGGATCTCGGAATCGAACCCATAGTCCATAACCACAGCAAGTAAGGAAATACACAGAGAGAAGTATA
Source organism: Nicotiana noctiflora (assembly GCA_032618575.1). Classification (NCBI taxonomy): domain Eukaryota; kingdom Viridiplantae; phylum Streptophyta; class Magnoliopsida; order Solanales; family Solanaceae; genus Nicotiana; species Nicotiana noctiflora. Next base: position 9,226 of record JASVEL010009481.1, on the reverse strand, counting down.
ATATGCCTAATGATAACTTCGCCGATGAACAACACCAGCGATTACCAAGAAAACTCAAGTAAGTCAATTAAGCAACTAGGCAGTTAGATTCTATCTAATCATGCTTTTCTAACTACTACCGGGTAGGAATATCGAATTTAATAACTAAAAACAGGAATATCACTCATTGAACATTTTGAGTAAAGTATGTGTTCAACAACCAGCCGCATGTACACGCCCGTCACCTCGCGTACAAGGCATTTAAAGTATCACAATAATATCCTAGGGGTGAAAGTCCCCCACACGAAGTTAGACAAGCTACTTACCTCAATTCCGGTACGAAACCGCTAAGAAATAACCCTCTTGCCGCGAATGCCGGCCTCCACAAGTGTAGAATCTGATCAAATAAAGTAGAAATACAACAAATTAGGCCAATGGGACGACACCCAATCAATACAACTCGATTTACATCAAAATTCCCAAAGTTGTCAAAACCCGACTTTCGGCACGCTTGTCGAAAAATTACAAAAGTTACATATTCGGAATCCTCATCTCGATACGAGTCTAAGCATATCAATTTTACCAAATTCGGACTCCATTTGGCCATTCAAAACCTTAATTTTCTAAAGTTCAAGCCTAGGGCTAAATCCTCCATAAATTACCCCAAATTCCTCCATTTTCATGATATAATTGCATAATATTACCAATACTAATCATAGATTAAGTCCATAGTTGATTACCTGATGATTTCCCTTGAGTTTCTCTTCAAAATCGCCCAAATCGCCTCTAAAGCCGAGACCCAAATGTGTGAAATGTTCTGAAATTTTTTCTAACTTCTCATACACTTAACTCACAGCGATTTTCGCTTCTGTGGATAAAATTCCGCCCCTGCGGAACCGCTTCTGCGACCTTTTGTCGCTTCTGCGAAGCCCAGGCCTGGCTGGCCAATTTCGCTTCTGCGAGCCTAAAGCCGCTTCCGCGAAGCCGCCCCTGCGGACAGAGGTCCGCTCCTGCGGAACTCTCCGCTCCTACGAACAAAAACCCGCTTCTGCGGACTCGCCTAAGCGGAGGCTTATCCGCTTCTGCGAGATCCCCCCCTCGTCTCCTGACCGTTTCTGCGGTCCACATCCTCGCACCTGCAAGGCCGCTCATGTGGACGAGGTCCGCCCCTACGCTCCTGTCCGCTTCCGCGCTCCAATTTCCGCTTCAGCGGACTCGCCTCTGCGGTTCCATTTCCGCAGGGGCGAAAATAACAGAGGCAGAATTTCTTAACCTGCAATTTCCATGATTTTCTCCCGTTTAACCATCCGAAACCACCCCGAGGCCCCCGGGACCTCATCCAAACACACCAACACATCCTAATACCTTATTCGAACTTGTTCCAATCCTCGAAACACGTCTAACAACATCAAAACTCATAATTCACATCGAATTCAAGCCTAAATTTCTAAAAACTCTCCGAATTTCACATTCGATCTAAAACCCGACCAAACGACTTCCGAATGACCTAAAAATTTGCGGACATATCCAAAATCACATAGTCGAAGCTACAGAAATTGTCCGAATTCCATTCCGACCCCCGGATCAAAATCTCACCTATCGTTCGGATTCGCCAAAATTTCAACCTTCGGCATTTCAAGCCTAATTGAGCTACGGACCTCCAAAATACATTCCGAACGCGCTCCCAACCCCCAAATCACCTAACGGAGCTAATGGAACCATCGGATTTCCGTTCCAAGATCGTCTTAACACTGTTCCGGCTACGGACCATTTTCTAGCTTTAAAGTTCTCATTTAGGGACTAAGTGTCCATAAAAAAAAAGGATCGGACTCATTGTATTCCATAAAACATTAGCTTGGGCACTTTAACTATTTCACGTACCTAAATTGGGGATCGGGGCGTAATTTTCTAAAACGACCGGTCGGGTCGTTACATCTTCCCACACTTAAAGATTCGTTCGTCCTCGAACGAGCATAGAAAACATACCCGGAGTAGTGAAAAGATGAGGGTACTGGCTGCGCATATCCTGCTCGGTCTCCCAAGTCGCCTCCTCGACCGGCTGGCCCCGCCACTGAACCTTTACCGAAGCGATGTTCTTTGACCTTAGCTTTCTGACTTGCCTGTCTAGAATGGCTACTGGCTCCTCAACATAAGACAGATCTTTGTCTAGCTGAACATATGTGAAATCCAACACATGCGACGGGTCACCATGGTATCTCCGGAGCATGGAGACATGAAATACGGGGTGAACTCCGGCTAGGCCGGGAGGTAAGGCCAACTCATAAGCAACCTCCCCAACACGCCTCAAAATCTCAAAAGGGCCAATAAATCTAGGACTCAGCTTCCCTTTCTTCCCAAACCTCATAACGCCCTTCATGGGCGAGACTCGAAGCAAAACCCGCGCACCAACCATAAAAGCCACATCGCGAACCTTCTTGTCCGCATAACTCTTCTGTCTAGACTGGGCTGCACGAAGTCTGTCCTGAATCACCTTGACCTTGTCCATAGCCTCCCGAACCATATCAGTACCTAGCAACCTGGCCTCGCCCGGCTCAAACCAACCCACGGGAGACCTGCACCTCCTACCATATAGGGCCTCGTACGGTGCCATCTGAATACTAGACTGGTAGCTGTTGTTATAAGCAAACTCCGCCAGTGGCAATAAGTGATCCCATGAACCTCCAAACTCAATCACGCACGCACGGAGCATATCCTCCAAAATCCGAATAGTGCGCTCGGACTGCCCATCAGTCTGGGGGTGAAATGCTGTGCTCAGCTCCACCCGAGTACCTAACTCCTGCTGTACAGCTCTCCAGAACCGTGAAGTGAACTGAGTGCCTCTATCCGAAATGATGGAAACTGGAATACCATGCAGCCGAACTATCTCCTTGATATAGATCTCCGCCAGTCGCTCCGATGAATAAGTAGTGCTCACCGGTATAAAATGGGCGGACTTGGTCAGCCGATCCACAATAACCCAAATGGAATCAAACTTCCTAACAGTCCGTGGAAGCCCGGATACAAAGTCCATGGTGATGCGCTCCCATTTCCACTCTGGAATCTCAATCTGCTGCATCAATCCACCCGGGCGCTGATGCTCATACTTCACCTGCTGGCAGCTGAGGCATCTAGAAACATAATCAACTATATCCCTCTTCATCCGCCTCCACCAGTAATGTTGTTTCAAGTCTTGATACATCTTCGCGGCACCCGGATGGATGGAATACCGCGAACTATGGGCCTCTGCTAGAATCAGCTCTCGAAGATCATCTACATTGGGCACACAGATACGCCCCCGCATCCTCATGACTCCATCATCCCCGATGGTAACATCTCGAGCATCATCACGCCGAACTCTATCCTGAAGGACAAGCAAATGAGGGTCGTCGAACTGACGCTCCCCGATGCGGTCAAATAGAGAAGACCGAGAAACCACACAAGCTAGAACCCGACCGGGCTCCGAAAGATGCGACCTAACAAACTGCCTGGCTAAAGCCTGAACATCCATCGCCATAGGCCTCTCCGAGACTGGTAGATATGCTAAACTCCCCAAACTCTCTGCCCGACGACTCAAGGCATCGGCAACCACATTAGCCTTGCCCGGATGATAGAGAATAGTAATATCATAGTCCTTCAGTAGTTCCAACCATCTCCTCTGACGCATATTCAGGTCCTTCTGCTTAAGCAAGTGCTGCAAGCTCCGGTGATCAGTGTAGATCTCAGAAGGAACCCCATATAAATAATGACGCCAAATTTTCAAGGCGTGAACAATGGCAGCTAGCTCCAAATCATGAACAGGGTAGTTCTTGTCATGCACCTTCAGCTGTCTCAACGCGTAGGAAATCGCCCTACTGTCCTGCATCAATACCGCACCGAGTGCAACTCGTGAGGCATCACAATATACAGTATAGGACCCCGAACCTGTAGGCAACATCAATATAGGGGCCGAAGTCAAAGCTGTCTTGAGCTTCTGAAAGCTCGCCTCACACTCGTCTGTCCACTGAAAAGGGGCACCCTTTGGGTCAATCTAGTCATAGGTGCTGCAATCGAAGAGAACCCCTCTACGAAACGACGGTAATAGCCCGCCAAACCAAGGAAACTGCGAATCTCAGTAGCGGAGGAGGGTCTGGGCCAACTCTGCACGGCCTCCACCTTCCTCGGATATACTCGAATACCATCACTCGATACCATGTGGCCCAAAAATGCCACTGAACTCAACCAGAATTCACATTTAGAGAACTTGGCATAAAGCTGCTTCTCCCTCAGGATCTGAAGTACTATTCTCAAATGCTGCTCGTGCTCTTCCCGGCTCCAAGAATACACTAGAATATCATCAATGAAGACAATCACGAACGAGTCCAGATAAGGCTTGAACACACTGTGCATCAAATGCATAAAGGCTGCTGGGGCATTAGTCAGCCCAAAAGACATCACGAGGAACTCATAGTGACCATACCGGGTCCTGAAGGCAGTCTTCGGGATATCTGGCTCCCGAATCTTCAGCTGGTGATACCCAGAGCGCAAATCAATCTTAGAAAACACATGTGCGCCCCGTAGTTGGTCAAATAAATCATCAATACGGGGCAAAGGATACCGGTTCTTCACTGTAACCTTGTTCAGCCGACGATAGTCAATACACATACGCATAGAACCGTCCTTTTTCTTCACAAACAATACAGGAGCACCCCAAGGCGAAACACTGGGTCGAATAAAACCCTTGCCCAATAACTCCTGTAACCGATCCTTCAACTCCTTTAATTCAGGAGGAGCCATACGGTACGGTGGAATAGAAATGGGCTGAGTGCCCGGCAACAAGTCAATAGCAAAGTCAATATCTCTGTCAGGCGGCATGCCCGGAAGATCAGCTAGAAATACATCAGCAATGTCACGTACCACATGAACAGAATCAATAGAGGGAGTGTCAACACTGACGTCCCGCACATAGGCTAGATAAGCAGCACACCCCTTCTCAACCATACGCTGAGCTCTGAGAAAATAAATAACACGGCTCGGGGTGTGATCTAGAGTACCACTCCACTCAATACGTGGAATGAGCGTCACGGTCTTGGCGTGACAATCAAGAATAGCATAATGGGGTGACAACCAGTCCATCTCATCTCTTATATCCAACACCTCCACATTAGCATAGATGAAGATCTGGAAATATTAAAAAAGACACAAAGCTTTAAAAAGGAAGAAAATACAAAGGACAAAACCCATTAAAACCATAATAATTATGGTGTAACAGAAAACGTAATAAAGAAATAGGGGAAAACAAACGGTCATCATTAATATTTCTTTAATAGACATTGTAACCTTTAATAAGTTGGATTGAATGAAACTAATAAAAGAAAAGAAAAACAAAATTCAGAAAAAGGAGAAAAAAGATAGGTGTGTTTCTTGGTTAACGATATATATCTTTTCTAATCCCTCTTTTATATATATACTAAAAGAAAATTTAAATACTAAATTAAATAATTATTTTTCTTACTTATTATATTAGTTTTTACTAATTTTCTTCCTATAACAGTAGAGTTACAAGCAAGCACTTTTAGATGTTTGTCTTCTCAGTTAGCTTTCCCTATGGAATCACATTCGGTTGTTGTTGTTGTCTTCTTCATTTGTTTTTTTTTTTTTTTTTACGAAAATTATCATTAATTGCCAACGATTGTTTTGACATAGCTTTCCAATTGTGCCCTATCATCTCCTGAAGGATATAGAGTTGCATCCTTAATCTTGTGCAACTACCTAATCCGCTTGTTCCGTGGTGCTCTTCTAATTACCTCCGACCATTAATGATACAGTGAAAAAAATAAGCGCCGCAAGAGAAAAAAAAAACAGAAACTAAGAAAAAGCAATCAAATAGTATGAAGTTTAAACCGTATCATGAGTTTCTTCTCTGTCGGAACTTCCTCAATCATAGTTGATAATTATACCTTTATAAGAGTCTTTGTGACAGTAATATTCCATTCATCACAAATAAATAATCTTCATTAGAAGAAAGATGAAAATGACGAAGGATTGAAACGAACGATTTCCTTTTAGTTCCTTATTTATTATGGAAGGAGCTCGTCACATAGAAAAAATTGAAGAATTTAAGGTTGTAACGGATCGCGTAAAAGGAAAACGTTGTAACGGTTGAAAATGTTGGTTTTTTCTTTTCGCTTATTTTGGAGACACAAAGGCTTAATTATTCCAGTTTAATACTGGATTATTCTATTGAATTGAGTGAGGAAAACCCCAAAAATTTGACAAAATAGATAAATACATTTCCTTGTGTATGAGATGTGCCACATCATCTCTCAATGTCCCTCCTTTATATATATATATATATATATATATATATATATATAGATGGTGTGACTCTTCCTTACCACACAATTATAACTCTTCAATTGTAACGACCCGGCCGGCCGTTTTAGAAAATTATGCCCCAATCACCAATTTAACTGTTCCCCTAAGTTCATTTCTGCTATTGTGGTTTGCCGGGAGAGTCGGTTCTGAAATTTGGAGTATTTTGGGACACTTAGTCCCTAAATGAGAGCTTTAAAGTTAGAAAATGGCACGTAGCCGAAACAGTGTTAAGACGACCTTGGAACGGAAATCCGATGGTTCCATTAGCCCCGTTAGGTGATTTCGGGGTTGGGAGCGCGTTCGGAAAGTATTTTGGAGGTTCGTAGCTCAATTAGGCTTGAAATGCAGAAGTTTGAAATTTTGGCGAATCCGAACGATAGGTGAGATTTTGATCCGGGGGTCGGAATGGAATTCCGACAATTTCTGTAGCTTCGTTATGTGATTTTGGATATGTCCGCAAATTTTCAGGTCATTCGGACGTCGTTTGGTCGGGTTTTAGATCTAATGTGCAATTCGGAAAGTTTTAAGAAATTTAGGCTCGAATCCGTTGTAAATTGATAATTTTTGTGTTTATGGACGTGTTTGGATGGTTGGAACAAGTTTGAATAAGGTTATAGGAAGTGTTGGTGTTTTTGGTTGAGGTCCCGGGGGCCTCGGGTGAGTTTCGGGGTGATTTCGGACCATTTCTAGGCCATTTTTCATTGCTGGTTTTTGGCTACAGCAGTGCTCTACGCGATCGCGGGGTATTGGTCGCGATCGCGGTGAGTAAAATCTGAGAAAAGAACTAATGAATCGCGATCACATAGATGGCTTCGCGATCGCAAAGAAGAAATTTCTGTCGCGCAGGCCCTATTTTGGAAGATCATATCTTTTTATCTAGAAGGTATTTTGAGGTGATTCAGAAACGAAAGTTATAGTTCATCGTGTCTAGTTTTCAGAAAGATAAAGAAATTCACATTTGAAAATTGGTAGCAAAAGTTATGTACGTTACACTCTATGCTGTCCGAGAAGGATATCTAAAACACATAAATGGATTTGGAAGCTTTTATCTCGAAATGTATAAGGATTCAGGAAATGATCAACAAATTAAAGTTATAGCCCTATGTGTCTAGTTTCCAGAACATCAAACCATTTGTCATTTGGAGTTGTATGTAAAATGTTATGACCAATTTACTGAAGCCTGTCCGGAGGAACTGCCAGTTGTTCACCGCGATCGCGAGGCATTTCCCGCGATCGCGAAGGGTAATTTTTGGGCCAGAATTTGTTCTCCGCGATCGCGAAGCATTTCCCGTGATCGCAGTGAAAAAAATACCTGGACAGAAAGTTTTAAAACATTTCATCCGCGAACCAAACCCATTTTTCCACCATTTTTGGTCATTCTTGAGAGCTTTTGGACGAGAATTGAAGGGGTTTTGACAAGAAGTGATTAGAGGTAAGTCCTATGAACTAAATACATGATTTTATTGAAGAATCATCCTTGAAATTTATGAAAACATAGCAAAATTGTAAGAAATTAGGGCTTGGAGCAAAAACTTTAAATTTGGGATTTGAAGGCCCATTTGTGGTCCGATTTGGGAGATTTTTATATGGTTAGACTCGTGAGAGTACGAGGGTTCTGAAAACGTAAAAATATTTCAATTCCGAGCCGATGGATTCAGGGGTATTTTGGTCATTTCACCCACTTTCGCGCCGTAGCTGTAATTTATCATTGTAATTAGTTATTTGCGATGTTATTTATATTGTGTAATTGGTTTGACTTGATTCGGGCCACTCGGAGTCAGATATTCGCAGCAAGAGGGTTGTCTCTTAGCGGTTTTGTACGGGAATCGAGGTAAGTGGCTTGTCTAACCTCGCGTGGGGGAACCTTTACCCTTAGGATATTATGTGATAGTTTAAATGCCTTGTACGCGAGGTGACGGGCGTGTACATGCGCCGGTTGTTGTAACTCACTTTACTTGAATTGTTCAATTCGTGATATTCCTGTTCTTAATTTATTAAATTGTGACATTTACCTGGTATTCGTTAGGGAAGCATGATTAGGTAGGATTTATCTGTCTAATTGCCTAATTGTCCTACTCGAACTTCTTGATAATTGTTGGCACTAGTCCTCGGTGAAGTTGTAGTTAAGCATATTTTGTTTTCTGTGTGCGTTTTCTTTATTTGTTGTGTTGGTGGACTGCGGGTCCAATTCCCGGAGATCCTAGGGCTGTGGGATCGATTCCCAGAGACCCGGATTTGCTGTTGTTTGTGGACTGCGGGTTCAATTCCCGGAGATCCAAGGGCTGCGGGTTCGATTCCTGGAGACCCGGAGTTTATTGATATATTATTGAGATACGGACTGCGGGTTCGATTCCCGGAGATCCTGAGATATTGAGACACATCCTGAGATACTGAGATACGGACTACGGGTTCGATTCTCGGAGACCCAGAGATACCGTTATTGGGACTACGGGTTAAATTCCCGTAGCTTCCGGACTGTTGATTATAGAGTGGTACTGTGGGTTCAATTCCCACAGGTCCTGGACTTGCTGATTGAGTTTTTACTGAGTTATTTACTTGCTGCTAGATCCTTAGATTTACTGAGACATGGGCTGCGGGTTCGATTCCCGGAGACCCAGGGGTACTGTTAATGGGACTGTGGGTTCAATTCCCACAGGTCCTGGACTTATTAATTGAGTTTGTTACTTGTTGTTAGTTAATTGTAGACGGTTGCAGTAATCATTTTATTGTTGTTATTTCGGAATTATTATTGTTAAGCTGCTTATTATTGTTATTATCATTTTTGTAACTGTTTTCTCTCAGTAGGGCCCTGACCTTCCTCGTCACTACTCCATCGAGGTTAGGCTTGGCACTTACTGAGTACCGCCGTGGTGTACTCATGCTACTCTTCTGC
>JASVEL010009480.1:0-25871 GCA_032618575.1 Nicotiana noctiflora | reverse complement strand
GTGTATTCCATTATTTGCTGTGTTTATGGACTGCGGATTCAATTCCCGGAGATCCCAGAGCTGTGGGTTCGATTCCCGGAGACTCGGAGTGATATTGTTGTGGACTGCGGGTTCGATTCCCGGAGATCCTGAGATTTATTGAAATGTGGACTGCGGGTTCGATTCCCGGAGATCCTAAGATTTATTGAAATGGGACTGCGAGTTTGATTCCCGGAGATCCTGAGTTATTGGTAGGGACTGCGGGTTTGATTCCCGGAGATCCTGAGTTATTAGTGGGGACTGCGAGTTTGATTCCCGAAGATCTCGAGTTATTGGTAGGGACTGCGGGTTCGATTCCCGGAGATCCTAAGATTTATTGAGACATGGGCTGCGGGTTCGATTCCCGGAGACCTAGGGATACTGTTATCGGGACTGCGGGTTCAATTCATGTAGCTCCTGGATTGTTGGTTATGGAAAAGGGACTGTGGGTTCAATTCCCACAGGTCCTGGACTTGCTGATTGAGTTTTATTGAGTTATTTACTTGTTGCTAGCTTAAATTGTAGACGGTTGCAGAAATCACTTTACTGTAATCATTTCAGATTCATTCTTACTTATTCTTGCTTATTACTATTTTGATCATTATGTTATTGTTCTCTCGGTAGGGCCCCGACCTTCCTCGTCACTACTCTATCGAGGTTAGGCTTGGCACTTACTGAGTACCGCCGTGGTGTACTCATGCTATTCTTCTGCACATGTTTGTTGTGCAGATCCAGGTACATCATGACAGGCTCATACTAGGTGATTCAGCAGCACTTTGGGAGACCTCGAGGTATGATCTGCTACGTCCGCGGATCCGGAGGCCCTCCTTCTATTCCGATAGTATTAGTAGATGTTTTCCTTCATTTCGTTGTTAGATACTCTTTACACATAGAGCCACAGTTGTATACTCTCTTTTAGTCTGTGTTGCCCGTGGGATTCCGGGTCTTGGAGGTGTTTTATACAGTGTGTTTGATGGGTGTATGTGCCAAGCGGCACGGATTACATTTCCTTTTATACTATTTTCTGTTATTTCTTAATTAATGTTCATAAAATAGTATATTCCGCAACGTGTTAGGCTTACCTAGTCATAAAACTATATTTTTTATCAAATTATTTTGGCCGGCTAGGCCGTATTGTATAAGTAAACGCCCAAAATGTGTCATTTTCATAAGATTATTTTACAACATATTGCATTTCAATATCTACTCTACTGATGAGTTTGTCTTGCAGGAAATATAGTGCAATATGGCGATCAAGCCGAGTTATTGCAAATTATATTTTGAAACTCATAGTTTTCTTTGAGTGCGAGAATTTACTAATAATAAACTTCCGCATGCAAATTTTTAAATTATTGGCACCGTTTCTTGTAAAGGCACTGCATCAAGCTCTCCGCACCATATTCGCTACAGCACTAAGCTCTCTGCATCGCTCCCTGAATATTGCTATTATAACTTTGACACCGCATCACATTTTATGTACCATATCAAGCTCTTAGCACCGCATCATATCAATTTTTTACAAGTAAAGCACTAAATGTCTGGTTTGTTTACCTCAAATAGGATATTGAAGCTAATTCCACCCTCAAATAGGATATATCGGGTCCATCCGCCCTCAAATAGGATATTGAAGTTAAAAGGACATCAAATGACATCAATTTATTTCGACCCGAGTGGTCCCGCTTGCATAAGCATTGCTAGAACATACCTTTCATAAATCATTACCAAACACATTTATTTTCATAAGCTAAATTTTTATATGGCATTGCGATCATGAAATATGCCACCATAAAATTATATTTTTATGTGTTTGCACCATAAATTCGTATTTTTTATGAATTGACGCCTAAATATTATTTTCATATGATTACTTTTATGGCATATTGTATCTTATTTCCTAACAGATTTTTTTAGCATTGTTAAGCTTTGCAGAAAATATAGCGCAACGTAGAACTATATCTTAGCAGTGAACTGGGGCAGTTGTTGGGGAGGAACGCCAAACTCTCCAATAAAGGTAAATGATCTAGTTGGACTCCGCTCGGCTCAACTCTCAAAATTCCTAACCAAATCCTTATTTCAAATATCTTTCTTTCAATCATAGTACCTAGTGTCTCTATAATTCAACACTGGGGCAGCATTTTAAGATAATTGAGTCCTACTCCATAATACCAATTTTCTTGAACTACATACCGCCCTCGAATTGAAATCATTTTGATCCTTCCTTAGGCATGTCCACCTTTAATAGGACAATAGGAAGTCCACTTTAAAATAGGACATTCGATATACCATTCCATAGTTTTTCCAACATCAATATCATTCTTATCCTTTCAAGGGCGTACTTGTTGGCGAGGACAAAATTGGCTACTACATCAATTTATATGAAATCATCTCTTTTATCATTTTCGGTCAAAGAGGGGCAGCTGTTGATATCCAATTTTGTCCTACCTTTTTTCTAATTTATTTGGTGCACCCTAGTCATTAATAATTTAATGCTCCGTCTTAATTATTTGTTACTTTTTATTACTATTATTCTTATAGTCATTGAAGTGATTTTATTATTATTATTATTATTATTATTATTATTATTATTATTATTATTATATACACATTATATATAAATATATATGTGATGCACACAAAATACATATTATATAACACAACCTATATAGTACTATATTATATACATATTTATGGGGTGTCGTAGAGTTTTTGAAAGCCATATGTTTTTTATATATATTTACTATTTTAAAATGTCCATATTAAAGGATTTTGAAGTATGAAGAATAATTTATAGTGGATATAAATAGCAATCAAATTGTGCAAATCGGTTTGTGTAATTAGTATGATGGACTATTTTTAAGTTGTTTACAAATACATGATTTTAATTTTAATCCATACGCCTCTACCACTTTTCTAAGTCTTCGAATTCCCTTAAAGGAAGAAAGTTATTAAAAATAATCGTAAATTTTGGGAGAGATTCAACAATTAATTAGTAGTAGTGATATTTGACCAAAGGAGAGTTCCATTTTTGGGAGAAAGAACTTCATATTTGAATAAATTTATTACTCAGCGTAATTTTTGTAAATATGATATATTAGTTTTACTGCTACAAATATGTTATATTTACTTATTACAGTATGATTTATTTATGAAGTTTTTTTATTGAGTCCAAGTTATTAATATATGAGAAAAAACTAAATTAATTTGAAGAAGGGAAAGACCATGATTTTCGGCCCTAATAAATCCAAATGGATATTTTCGGACTAGCCCAAACAAATCTGACCCACTAAGCCTATCTCCCAATGTCTGTCTAACTCTTAACACCTACAGACGCCTCTTTCGTGCCATTCCTCTGATGAAACTTTACCATATCCATTGTTTTCTTACAGGATTTGTCACCCCATTCTTAGTAAAATATCTCTTTCCCTCTTATTTGTTTTTCCGAATCTCTTACATATTGGTGAAAAACTTCTGCAAGTTGTTCTTCAACATGAGATTAGTCAACGATTCAAAGAAAGAGGTGTAGAGATACGTTCTAATTTGTCACATGGATGCAGCAGCTCATTTACTTCCCTTTTTATGATAATTTTTTCTTCTTTTTTCTGTTGGGTTCTTGGTGGTCAGAAAGATTTTGCCTTTAACCCACTTAAAATTCAAAATTACATTTGTCTTCTCTGCTTCAAAATCTGAAGCCGTGACTCCGTAAAATTTGAATCCAAGACTCACCCCCATACTTTTCTCTTGACTTTCCAACGGCTATATTGTGGAGCCTTAGCTTTTTCCTCTTATAAAGAAAGCCTAATGTTTCAGCCGAGAGGGGGGCTTTTATTTTTTGGACATACAAAATCCGAATCAATTTACCACAATCTTTCAATCTTAATCTTTCCTTTAGCACTTACAATCTAATAATCAAAAGTTCTTTAATTTTGTCGCTCAATTCTTGTCTTGTCGAGTAGATCTAAAACCCCGAAAGTTTCAGTTTCACTGCCCCAGAAAAGGTAAATTTTACTCCACTTTTTATTTTTGTTGTTAAAAAATTGTATTCTAGAAATCATGTGTTAGCATCTTTGTATTACAAAATGCTACGATATTTATGTTTGTAGATTTGTTTCTGTTGTGAATCTTGAATAGCATACCGTCATTAAAAATATTTTGGTTCTTCTTCAAATATGACCGTGGAGTTGTCGATGTCTTAGAAACCATGTCTAAGGTCTATCTTAAATAATCTTCATGCCTAGATTTATTCGTGGTTGTGTTTGAGTTGCTGGACCATTTAAGTCATTTATATATTGATCAAATGTGCATTCTGTGAATCTTTTATTTTGGCTATTTTGGCTATTTTGGCTTTCTGTGTATTATTAAGAATTAGGTCCCTTAGTTTCTAATCCTTCTTATTTTTCACCTTTACATGTACACTTTGGAGCAAAATGGGGTCTCATTCGAGACTCAATATTACCGGAGCATGGAATCGACACACATATCCACATCCTTAGAGTACATTGGATAGCAGAAAAAACAAGAGACATTCACTTGGGGTGGCCTATAGCGACTTTCCTTTTAGCATTTGTCTTTTTGATTCTCTCTCGGATCCATTAATTTGCTTGTGTTTGCTTTATATCTCTGTTTGGATCCATCTTTGATGTAGATTTTAATTAAGTCTTTTTATCTAACCATTTAGAATTTTTTACTTTAATTTATTTTATTACATAGAATGTGCATCTTTAAAAGTCTTTAAAATTAGTAATATATAATAACTTTTTTTTTATCCATTTAGTATGTTACTTATGTTATAAGCTCTATAAAACGCCCAGCACATATCAATTGGTCATGTTGATATAAGATTTGTTACATTTTTACAATGTGTTAGACTTTAAAGAGAATGCTTGAACGTTCCTTTGGAATATATTTCAATCTCTCTTGTAACTCATTTAGTACTTTTAAAACCAATCAAAAAACTTATTGTTTTCTTAACAGCTGACCAAAGTTTGGTAGTTTCCATCAAGCTTTACATATAACTATTTGACTATAAATCAAGTCTTAACACAATTTTTTTAAATTGTTTCCTACTCATCTTGTTACTTAGTCATGATCTGGCTTTTCCGGTATTTAGAATATGTCGAAGACGCTACTCATATTGTTATACCTATTTCTATTTTAATTAATCTAAGTTTGACCGATTAATTATTTTTTTAAATGGATCTTAAAAGGTGTCTTACCCCTTCATTTTGAGATAACTAAAATCCTTACCTACAATTTTTAAAACTACGAAGTCCATAAAACAGAGTTTACTTTAAGCACTATTTAGTTAAAATTGGTATCTTAATTCACCATTAAAATAATTAGGTGACAACTTTTTTATTTAAACCTTAAGAATTACCCAATATGTTATACTCTAATTGGTTAAAATGGGGTATAACAGCGCTCACTGTGGGGGCTCAGACTCTTGAGGGGCTTCTACAGCCCAAGCGCAATATCAATGATATGCTGCGGCGTACAGCCCGATCCACTATCAGTCCAGCTACATGCAATGCAAGTCTCACAGGCACAGAAATATCATTTAAAGCCTCTTTTTATCAATAACAGTAGAAAAAAGTGTTTCAAAAATACCAGAGTTTGGAAAACCATTTTAGATAGTGTTTAGCTCAGGACTGATATCAACAACATGCTATAATCACAAAAGCTATGAAAACGATCCTCATGGGATCCAAATAACTTTCTCACAGTCCAAAGATATCCACAACCATCCAAGTAGGAGGTTTAACGGCTCAATGATAGCCAACAATACAGTGTAATATTACACAGTTGGACTAAGCCATAGTCCCCAATTACAATCGACCCCGCACTCACAGTAGAGTACGTGTCTCGCCTCAATACAGCGTCACATAGTGATATACCGGGGTTTCGAACCCTCAGGTCATCACCCATACCCATTAATCACCTCGACTCGGCTCGAAAGCTAGCCTGCAATGCCCTATCCACGAGAATCAGCCTCCACGGGTGCAGAATCTAATCAAAACTAATAGGAATACATCAAAATAGGCTAAAGGAACATAACCCAATCGAAATAACTCGAATTACACCAAAAATTACGAAGTTGCCAAAACCTGACCCCTGGACACGCTTATCAAAAAATTACAAAAGTTACATTTTCAAAATCATTATCCCGGCACGATTCTATACATATAAAGTTTATCAAAATCGGAATCCTTTTGCCCATTCAAATTAGTGATTTTTAATAACTCAAGCTTAGAGCAAAAATCCCCCATTGATACACCTTATTTCTTCCAATTTCAGAGGTTAACTCCATAATTTAATACTATATTAACATAAATTGAGTCCCTGAGTGCTTACCTAATGAATTCCCTCGATTTCCTCCTCAAAATCGCCAAAATCGCCTCTTAGTTCTGTAACGACCCGACCGGTCGTTTTGAGCTCTGACGTGTCATTCAGCGGATTGAGGCCATGAATAGCTTCATCTCAGGCATATTGACTTGTGTGTATGGTCAGAATTAAAATTCAGGAAGTTTGGAGTCAAATCTAAATAGAAATTCTCATTTTGAAAGCTTAAAGTTGATGAAACGAACTAGGATTGGAATTTTGAGTAAATGACCTCGGAATTTGGATCTAAAAGTTCCGGCATGCTCGTATGATTATTTTGAACTGGCGCGTATGTCCGTATTTGGTTTTTGATAACCCGTGAGCATTGCGACGTATATGGTGGAAGTTAGTATTTTAGAAGAATTTCATAAATTTGGGTTGGAAGGCATTTTAGAGTTATAGATGTCCATTTGGGATTTCGAGTCTGGGAATAGATCCGTATGGTGATTTTGGAGTTGGGAACACGATCGGAAGTGATTTCGGATGTCCGGAGGTCATTTTGAAGTCATTTGGCTAAATATAGGAATTTGAAGGTTTATGAGAGAAATTCGACCGGAAGTGAAAATTTTGATATTGGGGTCAAAATGTGATTCCGATAGTTGGTGCAAGTCCGTAATGTCGAATGTGACTTTTGTGCAAACTTTTAGTCAATTCGGATCGATTTTGGTATGAAATGGGACAATTAATCTCTTTAAGGAAAGCTTAAGTTGGAAAAGTCAACCCAACGTTGACTTATGAGTTAGAGGGCTCGAAAATGAATTCCGATGATTCGGTTAGTTTTGGGGGATAATTTAAGACTTAGGAGCGCAATCGGAAGTAATTTTGGAGGTCCGGTGAAGAAGTTAGCCTATTTTGGCGAAGTTGGAATTTTGGCGGAATCCGATCGATAGGTGATATTTTGATATGGGAGTCGGAATGGAATTCCGATAGTTGCAGTAGCTTCGTTAGGTGATTTTGGATATGTCTACAAATTTTCAGGTCATTCGGACATCGTTTGTTCGGATTTTTGATCGAATGTGAATTTTGAAAGTTTAAGTTTAAGTTTGAATCGAATTATAGGATTTTGGTGATTTTTATGTTTAAGGTAGCATTTTTATGATCCGAGCAAGTTTGAATGAAGTATTAGGTTGAGTTTGTGTTTTTGGTTGTGGTCCCGAGGGTCTCGGGTGTGTTTCGGATGCCCAACGGGTCATTTTTGGAAGATTTTTGCCGTTTTGAGCATAAATGTAATGATCCAAAGGTCTATTTTTAGTTCTAGAGATCCAAATTTGATAATGAATTATAGGACTGATCCGGAAATTTTGGTTTCATTTCATCAAGTCGCGATTGGGTTATGTTTCGCTGAATAAATGAGATCCAAATTCAGTTTTGTTTGAACCACTGGATCCGTATCGAAATTACGGAGCCATAGGAAAATGAATCGTCAAATTCCGAGTTCGTATGACGGAGTTAAAGCCATTTTAGTGAAAATAAAAGAGTGCTGGTGCATCAGGTCTAGTGTGGCACTTTTAGCGACCAGATTTGGGTCTTTAGCGACCAGATTTGCTAATAAAAAGCTGTTGCGTCTCTGCTCGTTATTTTAACTTATTTTCTTGCGAAATAACACGGTTTGGGGCGATTTTGAGCAAGAAATCAAGGGAAATCTTGAGGTAAGTCACTTGTGATTATTACTACTCCATAATATTGAATTATCATCGAATAATCCGACTAGATTACATGTTTTTGAGGTGTAAATTGGAGATTTTGGACCTAGGGATTTGAAAATAAGATTTGAAGATTTGAGGGGCCATTTTAACTCCGAATTTGGTAAATTTTATATTCACGGACTTGTGGCGAGACGAGGATCGCATTGATACTAATTTCGGAATTGTTCGAGCAGCGGGCCCGAGGTCGGGTTTTACCAACTTGTGGTATTATCGCGTATTTCATATAAATTGAATTTGGTTATGTTTCTTTGACTCGTATTTGATATAATTGTTGTGGTTTGACTAGATTCTACGCACGAGGCAGCAAATTCAAAAAGAAAAGGCATCGCGGATGAGTCTTTGACCGGCTAGAGGTGAGTAGTTTGTATATATGGTAGCCTGAGGGTTCGAAACCCTGGCTTAGCACATTGTGACTCTAGTAGGGCGTGGTTCGCACCCCGTGGCAGGTGCGGGATTGATTGTTACTGGGGATTGAGACTTTAGTCCATCCCGGATGAGTATAATATAATACTAATGGTTGAAAAACACTGTGTTTGAAATAATAGTGGGCGATAAGCCGTGTTTGGGGCCTTGTCCTGACCTGTAGTATCCCTAGGGGATAGCTATATATGTGATAGCTATACTTGCTTAATCACTGATCTCAGTCCTGGTTTGAAATCACCGTATTGAAATACTAAGTCACCTGTTTTGGGAAAAATTAAATAAAAATTAAAGTATTTTCATAATTTATGAACTGGAACTTGTTAATACATAAATTGAGCTGTTGTGTGACTTATATGTTTGTTGTGGATTAGGGATGGATCGAGCTGCACGCCGCAACGGTTGATATGAGGATCGGGCTGCACGCCGCAGCGGTATTGCGCTTGGGCTGTAGGAGCCCCTCCAAAGAGTCTGTACACACCCCTAGTGGGCGCCGTCGACGTTAAATGGATCGGGCTACACGCCATAGCGGTTATGTGCTTTGCATTGCATCTTTGTCTATGAATTATCTCTGATAGTGGTAATGTACTGTTGTTGTTGCTAGTTCGTAGGAGGAATCGTTTTATACTATGTTTTCTATTTGGAAGTGTTATGTCATGTCACGCCCCAAATCGAGGGACATGATCGGCGCCTGACCGGGTAGCCCCGATCAAGCGGACCTGGGTGCCTTTCATTCCCACGTGTTACCCCTGTGTTGATTGTTTCTCATTAACCAAATATCTTACCAATTATAATAGATTTCACAATATACAAACATAACCATACGAGTGATTCATTAACAAGTTTATAGTTTTTACAACGCCCAACATAATATATACATGAGCCTCGAATCCCACAGTTTACATGTCTACGGAACCTCTAGGATACAAAGGACGATACAATACTTGCCGGTAACAAGGCTCCGGCTATACCTTACACAAAATCAAAATAAAGTCTAAACAAAAGTGGCATGAGCCACGCAGGGCCCCGAAAGGAAAGGGGCTCACCAAAACGGGCAGTGGAAGATAAAGGATGCTACTGCCGATGAGCTGAAGTACCTGCTACTGATTCACCTAAAATCATAATACGAATGTAGCGTCCCCGGCAAAAGGGATGTCAGTACACTGGAATTGTACTGGTATGAATGGGCAAACTTTGCCCCAAGTAAACTCAAGCCATTAACAAGAAATCACGATGATAATACGGCCAATGAATTACATCAAGAATCAATTAAGCCAGCCAACCATGTTTTCCACATTTTTCCTCATTTCGGATAATTCTCAACACAAAGCACGTTTAAGATCAACAAGTAGAACAACCACAAATCAATCACGTAAAACACAAGTAGTCAAACAAAGGGTCAATAAGTGCCCCGCAGGTTGCAAACTCTCCTGTTGTCTCCTTTCACAATTTCACATCAATGATTTTATATCATATTTCAATAGCGATTTCGATTGCTTTCCATCCTTATTACCTCGTCCACCCTTATTACCTCGGCCACCCTTATCACCCCAACCCACACCTTATTACTTCATATTGCGGCGCGCAACCCGATCCCACCGTACAGTTTCAAACACAACAATCACAAACAGCAAATAAGGTACTACACACAATTACAACAAATTCAAATAAGCAACTTACAAATCGATTCACATTCTCAAATACTTTTCAAACTGATATCACAACCAAGTTACCATATTCAAGAGTACACACACAAGTATGTTCAATAATTTACCACAATTCAAGTGTTTCAGCTCTTTCCACAAGAAACCATATATGCCACCACAACAATTGTTCTCAGTTCTTTACCAATTCCAATTCCCTTGTTATCTTTCAATTCATATTTCATACCACACCACATGTAGTTCAACATCAACCGAATACCCAACAATGATATCGAAGAATCACATACAATCTCTCAAATTAACACATGCAAAACAATTTCACACATATGGACGATTTTACAAGAATCAAAATTAGCCATACATACCGCGAAGAGCTTTTCCTTAAGTTACTACAACGTTCCGAAAATTCTAGCAACTTCAATCTATTTTGAGACCTAGCAAAATTGAGCAACAATTAGAAAGATATTCATGGTTTCCGCTCATTTGAGCAGATTCTATCAAACACTAGATGAGCATCTTGATTTTAAATCCCCTTTTCAAGATTTCCTTCTTTCCCTAACCCAATCTTACTTATTTAA
Source organism: Nicotiana noctiflora (assembly GCA_032618575.1). Taxonomy (NCBI): domain Eukaryota; kingdom Viridiplantae; phylum Streptophyta; class Magnoliopsida; order Solanales; family Solanaceae; genus Nicotiana; species Nicotiana noctiflora. The sequence continues at coordinate 15,110 of JASVEL010009480.1, read as the reverse complement.
GTTAAACAATCTTCCCATAAATCCAAGTTGTACATGCATGTAAAGAATCCATTCTTATACTCATGAATCACCTCCCTAATTACTCCTTATAGCTAAGAATAGAAATAAAAGCTAGGGTGATGAAATCTTACCTCTTGGGATGAAGATCTAGGGCCTTCACTTGATTATCTTCAAGGAATTAGCAAGATTTTATGGAGAAATTTGATGGGAAAAACTTTCCCTCTCTAAAACCCCTCTTTCTCCCCCTAGAAATGTTTATAAAAATGCTCAAAATGAGCTATTACACCTAATATATCGATAGGGGGTCGGGTTTAGAAATTAAAAAAATAACCCCTTGACGTCGATTCTGCTATAGCAGAATGGACCGCAGAATCGATAAGCGATCAGCAGAATGCTTCACAGAATCGATGCCCAAAACTGGGCAACACTGGACCATTCTGCGGCCAAAATGGGACCGCAGAGTGAGAAATGCGATGCATTCTGCGGTCGCAGAATTGACACAGGATTTTATTTTCCAGTCTTTGGTAATTTAACCATAACTTTGCGTAGGAATGTCTAAATGACGAACAGTTTGAAGCTTTGGAAACTAGACTCAAAGGGCTTTCATTTGATATGCTATTCACCACATAAAAACATATACATAATTATCTATGGTCGTTTAAAGTGGAGCCTTGTGTGAATCCATTTGGAATTTTGGCCTATTTCGAAAATTTTCCCATTTGGCTTACACTTGGGCTTTCATTTGGACCTCATACCACTTACCATAAGACTCATACTCATATTTATCAAGTCTAATTGATGTCCATCATGTTCATAGCACATAAAATATAATAATTAGCCTACGTGGCACCACGGAATCCTATATTACTTAGCGAAATTTTCTGGGGCCTTACATTCTCCCCCCCTTAGGATCATTCGTCCTCGAATGAGGAGTATAGTCTTTCCCAAACACTTTAACATCACATATCCCTTTTCTAACCTACCTCCAATTTCAAAATTTTCACTAACTACCAAATTTTTCAGAAATTTCGGCAGAGTCTCCTTTGTAACTAGGCCTATCTACCTGTCAGGGAATCACCAAACTCGTCTCAACAACACATCCACAGCTGTACATAGCACCACAATGTATATATCTACAATCCTAATCTTAGTATTACAAGCACTATATTAACATAAGGTTACCAGAACATGGACTGCTCAGTTTTATATCAAAATACATATATGGTACATTCCAAGTCAAAACTAACTGGTATTACATCAAGCAAAAATATTTTCCTTCCACGACACATTTAGCCTTCCAGATGACATTATCGATTTACAAGCATTGTCATGACACCCTCTAAAAAAAATATCAACTCCCAAATATACATCACAAGGATGACAGATAAACATCTTGCATGAAATATAACTATCCATTGACTTTACCTTTTGATAACTTCCACTGTACAATTTACACTCAACTGGATATTGCAATTCATGATAACAACAATAATCCAAAACTCCATAACTTGGCATCATACCATCAAGGATGTAAGTTCATAGGAAACAAACAATCATATGTTCATAATAGTCCTTACCAGCCATTAATGTAATCACAAAGGTGTTCATCAACAGGAATATAATTTCGTTTCAATCAATAATCCATATGAAGCCAAGCCATCATGATTCTTTCTAGTAGTGCATCAAATGGGATATTACCATGATCATATAGTTCAATCTAAGTATGTGAAAACATAAAGTATAAGAGGAACGAAATATCATACATCTATTGCAACCTAATGTGTAATACAATTATGTTACCTTTATTATCAACTAACATAACATTTTTAGAGGTACACTCACACTAAACCCTTGATGACCCTTAATAGTTACCCTAAGATGTGATACCATAAACTGACCATAACTTTATCTGTCCAATATATATGTGATCACACTATGAAGCTTTATCGTTGACTTGTCTGAACTTAAAATTCCTAGTGGATCTAATACAATGAGGAACAACAGAGTTCAAGATCAGGCTGGAGTTCTTCAAGAATCCATTAATGCACTAGGTAGAGTAATTTATGAGGTCGTATACTAAGAGACACAAAATATTACTACTAACAATACTGACATGGTTAATCATTGTGACTACCTCAATTAATACACAAATGAGGAATATGAGTAAGTAGTACATGGGAAATAGGAATCATTAAGGAGGAATACTCAAGTACGTGAACCACTCATTTCCTAAAGTGTAGGGAAAATCCGTCGACCTCGAATAGGAATACTCTAGCACCTTGAATGTGATATGGGATTCAAAATACACGGAGTTGAATTACACTCTTAACATTACTTGATGCACAGAATCTATGCCAAAAGCCTATAAGGATGAAAATAGTTGAACGCTTATGAGATTACCATATCCTAGACAACTTAACACTTCTTGGTAATTGATCATATATGAGGGAACTAAAAATTACGAGCATTTGTCATTCAAATCAACATGTTCATGATACGTACAAAAATCCAAAGTCATATAATTTCTACCTTTCACGAGTGAAACTCAATAGCTATGAAATCTTGATATTGGGACAAAATCATGAATTGGTTAGATGGTTCTAATAGTTAACACGACGCCCCAGAGAGAAGGCAAATAACACTCACATCTAGCCAAGAAGGTGAGATACCAATGGTAGTAAGCTCTCCACACATGACAATGACATAGTCCATGATTCTAGAAGTTGAGGGTGTGAAGAAAAGCAAACACAATAAGACAGTGCACAATAATCGCTGAAGGTTTGCAAATGTTCATGAAGAGATCTCCATAGGTTTTGACTCGAAAAAGGAAGTGTCATAGTGATACATAGAAGGGCATGTTCTCTTCTGGTTGTCGTACAAGTTTAGGGAACTAGCACAATGAATTCACTAAATAAGGTATAAATTTAACATATTGTGGAGACATAAAGAGAAAAGAATCATTGGTTATAAGCTGGACACACTTCTACTATATTAACTCCCCACTGCAATACATGACCATGCCAGGAGAAACCACAATACTAGGACAGAGTGAGCTACTTACTGCGAGATGTCCCAAGTGCGCACGAAAACCATGGAGACACAAAATATCTATGATAGGGATGTGAGGATCTCAATTTATTTTAGAGAGAACTTATGCACACGGTGACCATTTCAATTGATATGCACTCATATGATAGCCACTGAGATATGCATATATGTTACTAGACAGTGAAAAGGTTTCATGATGTTACTCGTAAGAGGGTAGATTGGTTGATCAAGCCATATAAGACATACACAACTAAGTAAAAGAGTGACTCGAGAAGGATCACAAATCTTGGATACTTTGGATAGAACTTGACACCACATGTACAAACTTTACGATGGTGCATGTATAGGCACAAGTGAGCAGATGTTGTCAATTTAAATGAGACGTTTCTGTAAGAAATTCATCGGGAATAGTCCTTTGTTGAGAATTTAGGAAAAGCAAGTAGGAAGTATCAATAGTGCTATAACTCAATTCCGGAACATAATTATAGAGCTCAATTTCATAGGAGGTTGTGAACAATAGAACTATGATAGGGAGACTTTGTAGATAATACGTCTCATTCAAAGAGTATGCATGTGCATGAACCGTTTTGTAATTTGGATTCTTTTTAAGAATATATCTATGCAAGGACAAGGAAATCATAAGGGTTTTACAAAAAGTTTAAACAATCATCACATTACCAAATAGAAAGAGATCACATAGCTTTCACATAATTTCTATACCTCTAGGCCGCATTTCATAGCACTTCCATAGGGTTCACATATCAAATTATTCACCTACACTCTTCATACAATAATAAGAAAATCACAAGTACAAATCAAACACTTTAGATGCTCACCACATTATCGAATAAAAGAATCATACCATTCTTACATATATTTGTCCATCAACACTTTGGGCCATAATCATCACATCATACTTGGCACTAGGCCACATTTCATAACACAGTTTCTTCTTCCCTGCATTTCACAACATTCCCTCATATTTCACATCAACATCATAATCTATTTCATATTCCCTCGTGTCACAAGTATCACCAGATACAATTTCACTTCGAGTTCTCGACACATTGTCTATACTCTTCTTCTCAAAAACATTTGACTTATTTCAAAATTTCTATAAACAGAGGATTTCACACAGTTTTATTTTATATATGCTGCTCCAATTTCAATTTAAGGCCTTCGCATTTCAATACATGATTCATATTCCTTGCACCCATTTTAAGTTGTCAATAATAGCACATTGATCATATTGGAATGCATCTTTCACAAACATCGGGTCACAACACCAATTCATGTAAAGTATCAATCACAGCTATAATCCAACATTTAGTCTTACACATTCTTTATATGTTACCAACAACTAGACGCAATCAATCAAATACCTTTGGTACACATAAGAACACTTTGGAGGAATCAACCATAACAAGTTTTCTCACAATATATGGCATCAAAATATCAATTTAAACTTGACTTCAAGTCTAGGCATTTTAGCACATAGTTCACATTCTTTACATATCCTCATCTACCAAGAATAGTATATTAAAAAAATTAAGAAGTACCTCCCACATATATTTTCACAACAATAATTCGCTTAACATAACAAAATGAATACCGCATCAATTATATTTTGAACCTACAACATTTACGCGGACACCATGGAAGCTTAATTTCTAAGAGACGGGGTTTTAGCCGTACATATTGATGATATACTACATGATCTGGTGGTGCAGTGACATTAGTAGGAACAATGGTACTCTCCTTAACAACAAGTTCTACCAATCACTCCATGGCTTAACACATTGTTCTAACAGGTCCTTGGGTGATCCACTTGGACTCAATGGTGAGATAAATCTCACCTTACATGCTTCAAATTCACAAATTATGGTATCAAAATTACCAATATTGAGGGTAATACTTAGAGAGGAAATTAGCTCTATATCTTGAGCCATATCGCACGATCTGGAATATCAAAAAAATGGGTAAATTCCTAAATGCCCGTGCAGCCCCAACTTATATGATATGGTCGACAACACAGCGATAAGAAGGGCACTACTAGACACGGCTCTGAGACATCCTAGGACACTTAAAAACCTTAGGATCTGATACCAAGTTTGTCACACCCCAAATCGAGGGACATGACCGGCGCCTGATTGAGTAGCCCTAGTCAAGCGGACCTGGGTGCCTTTCATTCCCACGTGTTACCCCTATGTTGATTGATTCTCATTAACCAAATACCTTACCAATTATAACTGATTTCATAATATACAAACATAACCATGCAAGTGATTCATTAACAAGTTTACAGTTTTTACAACGCCCAACATAATACATACATGAGCCTCGAATCCCACAGTTTACATGTCTACGGAACCTCTAGGATAAAAAGGACGATACAATACTTGCCGGTAACAAGGCTCCGGCTATACCTTACACAAAATCAAAATAAAGTCTAAACAAGAGTGGCATGAGCCACGCAGGGCCCCGAAAGGAAAGGGGCTCACCAAAACGGGCAGTGGAAGATGAAGGATGCTACTGCCGATGAGCTGAAGTACCTGCTACTGATTCACCTACAATCATAATACGAATGTAGCGTCCCCGGCAAAAGGGACGTCGGTACACTGGAATTGTACTGGTATGTATGGGCAAACTTTGTCCCAAGTAAACTCAAGCCATTAACAATAAATCACGATGATAATACAGCCAATGAATTACATCAAGAATCAATTAAGCCAGCCAACCATGTTTTCCACATTTTTCCTCATTTCAGATAATTCTCAACACAAAGAACGTTTAAGATCAACAAGTAGAACAACCACAAATCAATCACGTAAAACACAAGTAGTCAAACAAAGGGGCAATCAGTGCCCCACAGGTTGCAAACTCTCCTACTGTCTCCTTTCACAATTTCACATTAATGATTTTATATCATATTTCAATAGCGATTTTGATCGCTTTCCATCCTTATTACCTCGTCCACCCTTATTACCTCGGCCACCCTTATCACCCCAACCCACACCTTATTACTTCATGTTGCGGCGCGCAACCCGATCCCACCGTACAGTTTCAAACACAACAATCACAAACAACAAATAAGGCACTACATACAATTACAACAAATTCAAATAAGCAACTTACAATTCGATTCACATTCTCAAATACTTTTCAAACTGATATCACAACCAAGTTACCATATTCAAGAGTACACACACAAGTATGTTCAATAATTTACCATAATTCAAGTGTTTCATCTCTTTCCACAAGAAACCATATATGCCACCACAACAATTGTTCTCAGGTTCTTTACCAATTCCAATTCCCTTGTTATCTTTCAATTCATATTTCATACCAAACCACATGTAATTCAACATCAACTGAATACCCAACAATGATATCGAAGAATCACATACAATCTCTCAAATTAACACATGCCAAACAATTTCACTCATATGGGCGATTTTACAAGAATCAAAATTAGCCATACATACCTCGAAGAGCTTTTCCTTAAGTTACTACAACGTTCCGAAAATTCTAGCAACTTCAATCTATTTTGAGATATAGCAAAATTGAGCAACAATTAGAAAGATATTCATGGTTTCCGCTCATTTGAGCATTCTATCAAACACTAGATGAGCATCTTGATTTTAAATCCCCTTTTCAAGATTTCCTTCTTTCCCTAACCCAATCTTACTTATTTAAGTTAAACAATCTTTCCATAAATCCAAGTTGTACATGCATGTAAAGAATCCATTCTTATACTCATGAATCACCTCCCTAATTACTCCTTATAGCTAAGAATAGAAATAAAAGCTAGGGTGATGAAATCTTACCTCTTGGGATGAAGATCTAGGGCCTTCACTTGATTATCTTCAAGGAATTAGCAAGATTTTATGGAGAAATTTGATGGGAAAAACTTTCCCTCTCTAAAACCCCTCTTTCTCCCTCTAGAAATGTTTAGAAAAATGCTCAAAATGTGCTATAACACCTAATATATCGATAGGGGGTCGGGTTTAGAAATTAAAAAAAATAACCCCACGACGTCGATTCTGCTATAGCTGAACGGACCGCAGAATCGATATGTGGTCCGCAGAATGCTTCGCAGAATCGACGCCCAGAACTGGGCAACACTGGACCATTCTGCGGTCAAAATGCGATCGCAGAGTGAGAAATGCGATGCATTCTGCGGTCGCAGAATTGACACATGATATTATTTTCCAGCCTTTGGTAATTTAACCATAACTTTGCGTAGGAATGTCCAAATGACGAACGGTTTAAAGCGTTGGAAACTAGACTCAAAGGGCTCTCATTTGATATGCTATTAACCACATAAAAACGTATACATAATTATCTATGGTCGTTTAAAGTGGAGCCTTATGTGAATCCATTTGGAATTTTGGCCTATTTCGAAAATTTTCCCATTTGGCTTACACTTGGGCTTTCATTTGGACCTCATACCACTTACCATAAGACTCATACTCATATTTATCAAGTCTAATTGATGTCAATCATGTTCATAGCACATAAAATATAATAATTAGCCTACATGGCACCATAGAATCCTATATTCCTTGGCAAAATTTTCTAGGGCCTTACATTCTTACTTTCAGCTACTTGTATATATTTATTACTCGTTGAGTAGTTAGTACTCATCCATACTCCCTGCACCTTTGTGTTCACATTCAGGTACATAGGAGGGATAGACGAGCACTCCAGCTTTGATCAGTATTTATCCGCGTTGCTGAGGTAGCTGCTGGCGTTCGCAGGACCTGGCTTCTCTTCTTATTCTCGTTTTCCTTTGTATATACATTATTCATACGTGAGTATTTGGTTTAGATATTGTTATCCGATCATGTTTAGAGGCTCTAGACTCGTGACCCTAGATCTTTGGGTGGTTATTCAGTTTAGCTTTATTGTTGATAATAATATCCAGGTAATTGATTTGAGCTTCATGCTCGGGATGAGAGGGTAAATGTTCGGGCTTGCGGGCTCCATCACGACCAGGATTGGGGTTGTGACAAGTTGGTATCAGAGCCTAGGTTACTAGGCCTCATGAGTCTTGAGCCGGTTGGTAGAGTCTTGTGGATCGGTACGGGGACGCCTGTACTTATCCTCGGGAGGCTGCAAACCTTTAGGAAACATTTCACATTTCTTGGAATTCTTATCATGCGTACTTGATTAAGCTTTAGATATAATTCTTGGAAATTCCTTCCATACGCCTGTATGCGCACTCGAACGCTCAGTAATATAATTGCCTTGAAGGCTTGTGATTCCCTGGTCGAGGGGCGGGATATAATCTCTGCGAGTTCATGTTGGGCCATTCGGGAGGACTTGAGGCCAGATCTTTATCTATGACATGAGCACCAAAGTGCTGATTTTACAAACTGGTATTATGAAATTTCATGTGATCGTTATTGTTCATAACTGTGGAAATGGCAACTTAATAATGTACGAGCTCTCAGGTGTTAGATCCTTATTGTAATCTATTGTGTAGCCCCGAGCTTTGGGCGTGGTGAATATTTATTATATCTCCTAGTTGGAAGGTAAAGTGCCTTACGTATAGTAAAACGAGTTTAGACTCAGGAAGACTAAAATGATTATGCTATGTATATCCTGGTGGAAGGTGTTGTACTGAAATACTAGATTGATGCAAAGTAGGTGGGTGGATTCGGATGTGTAATTGAAGGGTATTTGATATGTGTTATGATGCGAGCAGGTGTAGCGCAGGTTCAGGTATAAATTGTGATAATATGATTCGTATAGTATTGAGATTTAATGTTGTTGAAATACATTATGATGTCTTGTTGAGTTGTGGATGTATTATTCGAATGGTTTGGTAATTTCTCTGGCAGGTGGATAGGCCAAGTTACAAAGGAAACTCTGCCGAAATTTTTTAAAAAAATTTGGGACTTAGAAAAGATTTCTGTCACCTAAAGAGAGTAGGCTTAACTGTGGTGTGTGCATAAATGCAAGAATTGCAGAAGGGTTAAGGTCTCTGATGATTCGAGTCTTTGTCAAGCTTGTAAATTACTTGAGTTTAATCTCACCATAACATTGTGGCATCATTTGAGTAAAGAATGCTATGAGCGGCTAAAAGTGCTTTGATGTATGGCTCCGAGCCAAGTTGGGGAGGTTGTTATTGATTAACTGATTGCACTGTTGTGTGCTGTGTTGGTTCTGTCTCTAAGTATGTTGGGAAATTCAGATAAAGGTTATGGTGCTTCGTAGATATGAAGAAATAATAGGATGGTTTGAACTGCTGCTGGTAAGAATGTTCGGTGTATAGGAAGGAAAGATAGCTAAATGCATTTATATGTAATCATGTTCTGCGGTGTCAGAGTTCTAACAGGGCATAAGTGGTCCTGTCCAATAAGACAGTTGAGTTATAATTGAATAAGCGTGAATGACGCCCGAGAATGGCCTTGCGGTGTTCAAGACATTGCTTGTAATGGTAAGGTGTCTTAAGATTGTGTATATGGATAACGACGGTGGTTTCCTTAGAAGGAATCAAGACTTGTGTATGTTATGTTAATGAGGGGATTCTATGTATCTGTGTTGGGAAGTAATGATAACGAATTCAAAATCGCAGGAAGTTCTTCAAAATAAAGCATTGTAGAATGTGGTACTTCTGGGAAACATTGAGAGAGTATTCAACGGCCTGTGAGCCTTAGACCGTGTAGTCTTGTGTATGAGTCTCATGTGGTAACACGAGTTGAGATATTATAGTGCTACAGTAAAGAGAAATTTAAATTTAAGATGAATCAGAAAGGAAATTGGGTAAATGGAGCAACTTGTTAATAAACCGGAATGGTATGATAAGGATACGATTAACTCCTGTATGTGTTCGAAGTAATGAGTCTTGCGGATATGGTGCAACAAAGCTCTTGAGTGCTGGCAGTTGCATAGCTCGACGTGGGTAAAAGGACTCGGTCCTGGCAGTTAAAATTATGCAATGAATTGGAAGAAAGAGTTTGCGATGTGTTATGTATTCGTACGGAGAAGTGTGGAATCAGGCATAGCGATTCATGTGCTATATACGTGTTGGAGACTAGAAGTTCTCGTAATCCGCCTATGCAGTGGTGGCATATCATGTGTATCGGCACCGTTTAGCGATTACTGAAAATTGGAAGCCCTAGCGGCTCTCTCTTTACTTGATATGATGAATTTGAATAACGATATATGATTGCAGACTGGTTGTCATAAGTCAGGTTGTATAGACTAATGTGATATGGGCTATGTTAGAAAAATGCCACAAACTGTGTAGCAGAGTGTATCAGATTATTATACAGCAAGGTAGATGTACCCTAGGGCCAGCGGATGGCTGGTAGGTATTGCTTTGTCAGTTGAGCCCTTGTGGCGGATTTCAATGTAGAGGTATCTACCATTGATTCAATTCCAGTATTGAGGAATGTTGTCGGATGCGTTTCATGTGGCCGAGCTTGAGGTTATATATATGTTTGTTGTAATGAGCAACTTGACTCGATGTGCATTTCCTCTTGCGAGATTTATGTGTGGATCGGGTGCACGCCACCATAGGTATGGTATCTAGATCGGGCGGCACGCCGCCGCGAGTATGTTATTGGAACGGGTTGCGCGCCGCAACAGTGTGATATGGAAAATATAGTTTCCTATAAGTTACAATACTTATATGAAACTTCCTAGCTTCTAAGGAATAGTTCGTATTGGGTACCCCTCGGGGAATAGCACATCGGTTGTATCCATTCAGGATTTGATAGCATATATTAAATGTATCACCGCGGATGTGATTGATTGCTTGAGTTTAGACCTAAATATGTGTGTGGCTAACCGTTTTGAGCATGGTGACTTGAGGTGCTCCATGAGTAATAGTGCTTGGATAGAATCGTGAGTCGTGGCAAGGCCACGTGATGTTATGACATTCGAGGAGGGTTCAGGTACTCTAATTCTATGATGTGAGACGAGATCTCAGTTATGTGTTGTGATGGAATTGAGGGATTTGAATTACAGCTCTTTTGTGTGAGTCAGTTGTCATGATTCGAGTGTGTTCAGATCATTTCTTATTGGAGCATGTGTTTTGCTTGTCGTGGCTTAGGCCGATGAGGAGGTTTCATATTACCACTATGGTGTGTTATAATCGAAATGATCGTTGGAGTCATTAATGAGTGCGAACATACGTGATTTCAGCTAGATAGAAAGGTAATATCGAGGTTTGGCTCCAAAATCCGTTGTAATATTAGTCAAAAGAGAAATGGCTTCATAAATGGTTGATTTGAGGAATTGTTACGGTTTAGCCCGTGTTTTATTTATCGTTTCCAGTATATGGAAGTGTTGGAATAAGACTTCAAGTAATAAGAGGTTTCCCTCGGTATTTGGGTATTGTAGGCAACTGTAGTAAATAAAGAATGTTATTGTGGTCATATGAGTAAAGTGATGCGAAGTGTAAATTCAATAAAGTTATGCATTAATGTTTAAGTACAACGTGTGGAGATTGATATGGTGGTCGAATGATGGAAACAGACATGGCAGGAAATTCAGGGTGTTGGAATTTGGCCTAATGGCTTATTCGCTTGAATAAAAAAATTATATCTACAGAATTATATAGCTAATGTGCTCAACTAAGTAGTGGTAGCACAGGAAGGTGCATGATGTGTTAAACAAGTTATTTGAGACTACATCATTGTAATTCTCAGCACGTTCGAGGACGAACGTATGTTTAAGTGGGGGAGATTGTAACGACCCGACCGGTCGTTTTGAGCTGCGACGCGTCATTCAGCAGATTGAGGCCATGAATAGCTTCGTCTCAGGTATATTGACTTGTGTGTATGCTCAGAATTAAAATTCAGGAAGTTTGGAGTCAAATCTAAATGGAAATTTTCATTTTGAAAGCTTAAAGTTGAAGAAATGAACTAGGATTGGAATTTTGAGTAAATGACCTCCGAATTGGGATTTAAAAGTTCCAGCATGCTCATATGATTATATTGAACTTGGGCGTATGTCCGGATTTGGTTTTTGATAACCCGTGAGCATTTCGGCGTATATAGTGGAACTTAGTATTTTAGAAGAATTTCATAAATTTGGGTTAGAAGGCATTGTAGAGTTATAGATGTCCATTTGGGATTTCGAGTCTGGGAATAGATTCGTATGGTGATTTTGGAGTTGGGAACGCGACCGGAAGTGAATTCGGATGTGCGGAGGTCATTCTGAAGTCATTTGGCTAAATATAGGAATTTGAAGGTTTATGAGAAAATTCGACCGGAAGTAAAAGTTTTGATATCGGGGTCGGAATGCGATTCCGAAAGTTGGTGCAAGTCCGTAATGTCGAATGTGACTTGTGTGCAGACTTTGAGTCAATTCGGATCGATTTTGGTAGGAAATGGGACAATTAATCTCTTTAAGGAAAGCTTAAGTTGGAAAAGTCAACCCAACGTTGACTTATAAGTTACAGGGCTCGGAAATGAATTTCGATGATTCGGTTTGTTTTGGGGGATGATTTAAGACTTAGGAGCGCAATCGGAAGTAAATTTGGAGGTCCGGTGAAGAAGTTAGCCTATTTTGGCGAAGTTGAAATTTTGGTGGAATCCGATCGATAGGTGATATTTTGATCCGGGAGTTGGAATGGAATTTTGACAGTTGTAGTAGCTTTGTTAGGTTATTTTGGATATGTCTGCAAATTTTCAGGTCATTCGAACATCGTTTGGTCGGGTTTTTGATCGAATGTGAATTTTGAAAGTTTAAGTTTAAGTTTGAATCGAATTCTAGGATTTTGGTGATTTTTGATGTTTAAGGTAGCTTTTTTATGAACCGAGCAAGTTTGAATGAAGTATTAGGTTGAGTTTGTGTTTTCGGTTGTGGTCCCGAAGGTCTCGGGTGTGTTTCGGATGCCCAACAGGTCATTTTTGGAAGATTTTTGCCGTTTTGAGCATAAATGTAATGATTCAAAGGTCTATTTTTAGTTCTAGAGATCCAAATTTGATTTCGAGACTTCAAGAATTTAAATAATGAATTATAGGACTGATCCGAAAATTTTGGTTTAATTTCATCAAGTCGCGATTGAGTATTTGACGCGAAATGTGATTTAATTGTTTAACGAGCAAAAATGACGTTTCACTGAGCAAATGAGATCCAAATTCAGTTTTGTTTGAACCACTGGATCCATATCAAAATTATGGAGCCATAGGAAAAATAATCGTCAAATTCCGAGTTCGTGTGACGGAAGTAAAGCCATTTTAGTAAAAATAAAAGAGTGCTGGTGCATCAGGTCTGGTGTGGCACTTTTAGCGACCAGATTTGGGTCCTTAGCGACTAGATTTGCTGATAAAAAGCTGTTGCGTTTCTGCTCGTTATTTTTACTTATTTTCTTGCGAAATAACACGATTTGGGGCGATTTTGAGCAAGAAATCATGGGAAATCTTGAGGTAAGTCACTTGTGATTATTACTACTCCATAATATTGAATTATCATCGAATAATCCGACTAGATTACATGTTTTTGAGGTGTAAATTGGGGATTTTGGACCTAGGGATTTGAAAATATGATTTGAAGATTTGAGGGGCCATTTGAACTCCGATTTTGGTAAATTTTATATGCACGAACTCGTGGAGAGACGAGGATCGCGCTGATACTAATTTTGGAATTTTTCGAGCAGCGGGCCCGGGATCGGGTTTTACCAACTTGGTGTATTATCGCGCATTTCATATAAATTGAATTGGGTTATGTTTCTTTGACCCGTATTTGATATAATTGTTGTGGTTTGACTAGATTCTACACACGAGGCGACAAATTCAAAAGGAAAAGACATCGCAGACGAGTCTTCGACCGGCTAGAGGTGAGTAGTTTGTATATATGGTAGCCTGAGGGTTCGAAACCCCGGCTTAGCACATTGTAACGCTAGTAGGGCATGGCTCGCACCCCGTGGCAGGTGCGGGATTGATTGTGATTGGGGATTGAGACTTTAATCCATCCCGAATCAGTATAATATGATACTAGTGGTTGAAAAACACTGTGTTTGAAATCATTGTGGGCGATAAGCCATGTTTGGGGCCGTGTGCCGACCTGTAGTATCCCTAGGGGATAGCTATATATGTGATAGTTATACTTGCTTAATCACTAGTCGTTGTCTGAAATCACCGTATTGAAATGCTAAGTCACCTGTTTTGGGAAAAATTAAATAAAAGTTAAACTATTTTCATAATATATGAACTGGAACCTGGTAATAAATAAATTGAGCTGTTGTGTGACTAATATGTTTGTTGTGGACTGAGGATGGATCGGGCTGAAAGCCGCAGCGGTTGATATGAGGATCGGGCTGCACGCCGCAACGGTATTGCGCTTGGGCTGTAGGAGCCCCTCCGGAGTCTGTACACACCCCCAGTGAGCGCCGTCGACGTTAAATGGATCGGGCTACACGCCGTAGCGGTTATGTGCTTTGCATTGCATCTTTGTCTGTGAATTATCTCTGATAGTGGTAATGTACTGCTGTTGTTGCTAGTTCGTAGGAGGAATCAGACTGTAGTTTAGCTTCATTATGTGGTATTATGTGGATTTCTTACTTTCAGCTACTTGTATATATTTATTACTCACCAAGTAGTTAGTAGTCACCCTACTCCCTGCACCTTTGTGTGCAGATTCAGGTACACACGAGGGATAGACGAGCACTCCAGCTTTTATCAGTATTTATCCGAGTTGCTGAGGTAGCTGCTGGCGTTCGCAGGACCCGGCTTCTCTTCTTATTCCAGTTTTCCTTTGTATATACATTATTCATACTTGAGTATTTGGTTTAGATATTGTTATCCGATCATGTTTAGAGGCTCTAGACTCGTGACCTTAGATCTTTTGGTGGTTATTCAGTTTAGCTTTATTGTTGATAATAATATCCACGTAATTAATATGAGCTTCATGCTCGGGATGAGAGGGTAATGGTCGAGCTTGCCTAGCAGTTGTGTTGGGCGCCATCACGACCGAGATTGGGGTCGTGACAAGTTCGAAGTCCCAAATGTGTTATAACTTCTGAAATTTCGAACCCCCACTATTCATTAATCCCAGGTTGCTTTTCGCTTCTGCGACCCCCGGCCCGCTTCCGCGAGATCGCT
>JASVEL010009479.1:0-74724 GCA_032618575.1 Nicotiana noctiflora | reverse complement strand
ATTTAAACTCGGAAATCCCAGCAAAAAGTATGAAACCAGTAGGAGTTCTTTGCTAGAAATGAAGAAAAAAGACTCCAAAAGTAATGAAGAAATCACTGTATTTTAGGAAATTTTCTGTGTATTTTCTGTAAAAATAATGTCTCAATCTGTATATATGTGTATAAAAATCTGTCTTAATGAGTCTAGGTCTAGCTCTGTCAGTGTATGTACAAAGAAAATGAGGAATGTATTTATAGAGTAAAGGAGTGAAAAGGGATAAGAATTAAGGTACAAAAGAATCTGCCAGAATTCCCTAAAAATTAGGGAAAAGACATCTTTCTTAATAGAAATGGACAGTTGTCCTACCTTCCTTATCTCAAAAAATGGACAAGTGTCCAATTTCTGAATATTTTTGGATCTTATCCCTATTTTTCTACTCTACATTGGGACAGGTGTCCCTTATTCTAGAAGGTTCTAGTAATTTCTGAAGAATTTCATAATCAGGTTTCTAAAATTGACCCTTAAGGGTCTTGGAATTACCTCAGAACCAGGTTGGTTCTCGGCCTGAGCCACGTGACTCTGGGCCTAAGGGTTTGGGCTCTTAAGCTTTTAACAAAGCTATGGTCCTGTCTGTTAAGATAGCCCCAATTTATGAGCCAAATCGTACGGGCCAACTTAGTGAGGCCTAGCCAAACCAAATAACAATAATAAAAAATAATGGCATTAATTTAACAAAATAAACAACAAAGCAGTATACTAAAAATAAATGCAGAACTAATAAAACATATAATGATAATAAAATAAATAAATAAAAACAAAAAGAAAAAATAAATTAATCTACACTATTTTTTATTTTAATTAAATTATTTTAATTAATTAATTTAAACGAATAGTAAATAAAAATATAATCAACAATAAAATTTTGAGAAAGAGCACATAACGGAAAATAAAAGAAAATTATAGAAAACAGGGATCTAGCCGTGAAAAAGTTCTCATGCCAATACACCCATTAGGAATTTGAGATCCCTGATGGGAGATATTGGTAGGAGGAAGGTAGATCTAGGGTTTCTAAACTCTCAGATCTGTGATCTATGATTATTGGTGGGGTTTTGGGGATTTGGTTGGTGAGATGAGGTTTATGAGAGTGAGAGGAAGGCATAGGGTGAATTTGGGTGGTTTTGGAGGTCCATAGCTGCCGTAGGCGATTTCCGGCGGCGGGGCTAAGGTGGCGTTAGGGTTCCGACCATTTTTTAGGTGTAGATTTGTTAGTTATTTGTGGGGTTTCGAAGTGAGGTGATGTTTAGGAGGAGTAAAGGGAGAGAGTAGGGTGGATTTTGGAGGGGTAGTTCAAGTTTCGCCGCCACCTTAGGCGATTTCCGGCGGCTATGTGGGAGGGAGATATGAGGGCGGCTAGGGTTTTGGAGGTGGGAGTTAGGGCGGCGTTAGGGTTTCGGGGCGGCTAGGGAGAGAGAGATGTGAGAGAGTGGGGGAAGTTTGATCTACCAAAGATCAATGGTCTGGATTGGTTTGGGCTAAACGACGTCATTTGTTCTATATGGGGCTGGACCGGATAAAGGAGGATGGGCTTGGGTATTTTTGGGTTAAGTTTTGGGATTGGACTTGGTTTTAAAGACTTAGCCTAGTCCAGTTTTAGGCTAATCAAATCCCTTTTGTTTGTTGAATTTTAAAACCTAACTAATTTTAATTAAATCCTAAATTAAACACTAAATTGTCTCAAATTATAAAATTACACTACTTATCTATTTGTATTATTCTCACAATTAGTCAATCGCAAAAAAGAAAAATTACTAGTTTTAATCATTGAAACTAAAAATGTCAAAAATAACAATTTTTTGTGATTTTCTTTTAATGATTTAATTAGATTATGTAATTAGGCATTAAATTAAATTAAAAACCTAATAATGCAACATGATGAAGATTTAAATATTTTTTGTTATTTTTCACAATTTGAAAAATAGGAAAATGCAACTAAAAATGCAAATAATCTCAAATAATTGCCAAAAATCCTAAAAATTTAAAAATAAATAGGACTAATTTGTTTGTCAATTTTGTATGAGTATTTTTTATAGGGTAAAATTACATGCTCGCAATAAGTCAATTAAGATCTATATGATTCCATCTTGGATATACTTTATTCTTTCCTTATTGCATTGAACTGCTTTCCATATCATATTTGTCCGTAAAATTATTGTTATGTAAATTTAAAGCTATATATTTGACGGCAATGATTCACGCATAGAGAATTTTACTTAAATATTAAAATATTAATCCCAACTCTACGTAACATAGAATTTGGAATATTCAGAATATTTTCTTAAATTTAGGAGTTTTAAGAACTTAAATAATTAAAAAATAATTAAATAACTAACCCTAAATATTAGGAAATTAACTAAATAACTGTTCTAAAATATTAAAAAATTAATTATATGATGATTTTTTCGGAGTGAATTTATTTTTAAAGGGTAAACAAAAATATATAGTAGCATTTTGCAAAAATATTTGTGCTTTTAAGAATACTATAATATAGAATATAGAATGGATAAGTTAATAGATTATCATTAACTGAGTTATAAACATCCCACATTCAAGGTTCGGGAAGGGAACTTGAGTGCTTTATATATATATCGAATTTATCAACAAATAAAATAATTATCACCGAAATTTCAATATAACGTACGAATTCTAGAGCATACCCCACAAATCTATTAAATATTTAAAAATTAAAAGAAAATGAAAAACGAGTCTGTAAATTTGCGTGAGAGCGAAGATAACCTTTAAAAAGTGAAAGAAGATCAGACCTGGAGTGGCTAAAAAGGAGGGCTACTCCAAATATATATCCCCTCTTATGCGCCAACAGTAAAGGGCAGAATGGTAAAGAAGATAATACAATAATCCCAACATACCAAATTAGTTAAATTATATGAGGTTTTTATGATTCATGAAATAATGAATTTAATAATACAAAACAATAAATATAAAGAAACAAGGAAAGCAAATGTTATATTTATTATACAAATTAACAATACAAGAGAATACAATGAAAACACACATCCGTTGTATTAAAAGCAATAATACAATAGAACACGATGAAAACACACAACCCAACGAGTTGCAAGAGTGCAACAATTGACTATGAGTCGATATAAATAACTGAATTTCCTAGGACACGACTCAAAGATTTGAGCAAGCACTAGAGGGTACAAAGAGAACAAAAAGACAAATGAATAAATTTGGGATAAAAAATTTATTGAGAGGTACCAAAATTCCCTTTACCAAATCAGGGAACTTGGGACATATAAGAAGAGGGGACATTTCTGAGGATTATTAAAGTACCAAAAAAACTATAGCTTACACAATGTTACAGATATAAATAGGTATTCATCTGAAAATAGCTTCATCAGGAGAACCTGGCAAACCTTTTAGAACGTCTCTTAAGGCATAATAATAACCTTCACACTTGTGGTCAGAAATAATGTTGCTTGATAGAAGTATCCTCTGAAAATGTTCACCTGGGTGTCTCTTCAAAAGAGTGAAATATTCGCCACTGTCTCCATTGATTCTAGCATCTGCATTCCTCTTTAGATAATAGAGACTTCCCGGCACAAACAACTCATCAGCTACTTTGCTACCAGCATCTTCCCGTCTAACAAGAGAAGTCGCATTGCCCGGTGGCTTGGAGGTAGGCTGAACTCCAGAATTATCTGAATACGCAGAGGAGAATTGAAAGGATATGTAAGTAACATAATTGAAAACAGACACAACACAGCACATCAACTTCACCCCCCCCCCCCCACACCCCCAAAAAACTTTTATTCCAGACCCAGAAAAGCAAATAAATGAAAACGAAAAAACGCAAATGTCACAGAACATTTGATCAATCAACGTCTCTTCCATACCAGAGTGCTTTGCATTGCCTGGCAATTTAGTATAATCAGCAAGTTTCCAAGCAACATCTTGCACAGAAGACACAACCTGCTTCGCATTTGTGAACAAATCTATGACACCTCTCCAGTCTTCCTTCTGGAGAACACTAACCCTGTCCAATAAACAACAGGAAAGATAAAGATTAGCATGGATCTTATCATTATAGACCTTCCACCCACCACCTCAACTGCCAACAACAAAACCACCCAAACTCGAAGGCAGTACAAGATGGAAATAAGGAAAGAGACATACGACCATCGTAATTGTCTCCTCAAAGTAGTGCTTTTTATTCTTGTTTAAGAGATAAAAGTCACATTATCACCCTGCATGTAGAAGAACTTATGGATTACCTTTCCTAGTGTTGCTAAAATAGGTTTGCAACCTCCTTGCTAAAACAAACCAGTAGAGCTACCCCTTACCCTTAATTTGACTTTGTATAATTAACTTTCTTATGCCAAATTACTCTATTTTGTGTTTCCTTCTATCCTTTTAACTAAAACCAATACAACAACAACAACAACAACAACCCAGTATAATCCCACTTAGTGGGGTCTGGGGAGGGTAGTGTGTACGCAGACCTTACCCCTACCCTAAGGTAGAGAGGCTGTTTCCAAATAGATCCTTCCCTCCAAGAACTACCCACCTTGCTCTTGGGGAGACTCGAACTCACAACCTCTCGGTACTGTAAATTAAAGTCCCAATGGACTTAGATGAATTCAAGTCACCGTGGGTCAACAAATATCTAAAACAATAAAGGTAAAAGCTCCAGAGTGGATATTACAAATCCTTGTAGCAAATCTGAGCTAGTAAAAAGAGAGAAAAGAGAGGGAAAAGAGGAAATAGACTACTACATGCAAACGGCCCACACCTTTCTCTTCTAGTCCCCCACACCTCCAAAAAGATAAGGCACTAATGCATGATTGTGTCCCCTTATGGTTGTTATTTATAGTAGCTACTGTTTGATATTATTGCATGCCATTTTATGTATAATTCTTATGTTTAGATAACTATTTACGCGATTTCTGCCGGAATTACTAATGCTCTTTTGTTTTTGTTTTTGTTGTTGTTTTCCCTTTCCTCCTCTAAGCCGAGGGTCGATTGGATGGAAACAGCCTCTCTTCCTTTTTGGGTAGGGGTAAGGCCTATCTACATATTAGTACCAATGCATTGACATGAATTTTAATGTTGAAAACTTCAACATTAAAAAAAGCATAAATTACAGTTAAATGTTGAAAACCTAAAACAAATAAAAAGAAATGCCCTCTTTCTTGCAACTTAATCTTTTAAATTAGAGCGTAGACATATAACAGAGAAATCCCCTGTGAATTAGCTAGCTCAATCCCAATTGAGCTCACAGGTTTAGAACCCAGGATAATATTGGCTCGCCCCTCTACCCTGATCCCAGTTAAACACCAGGTTTCAGCCACTGGTAGGGTTCAAACTTGAGACGCGCGCCTAACCACAGTTCAGGTGTTGCATGCTTACTATTGAACCATAATAGCCCAGAGGGCTAAGCTCTCTCATCTATTTAGTGTAAATAATTTCTAAAGGATGACTTAATGCTACAAACAAGAACATCATCTAGTCAAATTAGCAATTAAAAATCCTATGAACATAAAAGAACTAGGTTCCTTTTACTCTAATAGTCATGATAAAGTAACCCAATCCTTTTTCTTTCATCCCAGCAAATTTTACCTCTTCTCTTAAATGGACTGTTGCTCTTTACTAGAATGTGAGCTAATATAAGCTAATAACCTTATATCTTTTGAACTAATCAAAATAGTCACCATATATTTTCGATAAAGGAACGAATTTATTGTTGTTGGAAACCAGCTCATACATAAGCAGTTCTATACAAAAAAAAAGTAGAGAACCTACACAACATGGTTCTCTAAGAATGATATCCAATCCCTTTATACTAACCGATGGGTGCTCCAAAAGTCAACTAGAAACACCTGTATAAGTTCATCTCCATCCCAATAATAGCTCTTATTAACTCGAAAATGGACATGCGTTTCTTATAATTGTGTTTTTTTTTTGTGAAAGCAAGGTCAGGTCCAATTCTTCTCGACTTCGTAGTTTTGCCAATAGGGGTGCTGAAAGCTGGAGAGAGAGAGGGCGAGAGATAGAGAGAGAGAGATAAAGTATGGCAGATGGACCATGTTATCTATATCCAGACAGAGCAATAGCTCAACCAAGCAAAGGGGAGAGAAATCGTGCCGGAGTGGGACCCATCAAGATCTTGTTTGGATATTGATCTTATCATGTGTCACTAGCCTCACTGATTATACATTACACCTTGGGTGCTTAAAGATATGCCTAATAGTAAGCAGTCTATGTGGATCCTAAACTATGATGCAAAAATACAAAGCTTTACACCAATAAGGCAGAGAAGCCCTGATATAGCCATGAACTTTTCGTGGACATGGCATCATCCTTGACCCAGTTAACCAAATCAGACTAAACGACATAGAGTTGGCTTTTTGAGTAGTAAAGTACTGAGCACTTACCAGGAAACTATACAATATTTCATCATTTGGGTATTTCATGCAAGTATCAACCAGCTACTTTTGCCCGTGACAGCCTACAAAATTGACTGACTCGTTCAAGCTGGAGATCTAGTATGATTCAGGCATCATAGCTTACCTTACCAAAAAAAACAGTAGAGTCCGGGCATCAGGAATGTTAGAAAGAAACTATAGATATTACATCAAAATTCCTATGAACAGCAATTTCGTAAGGGAAAAAGGAAAGGAAAAAGACAACTTGGTTAGTTTTGTAGATGTTGTCACTAATGTTGTAGATGTGGTCTTTATATCATTCACTTGAAAAACCAGTCACTGTACGAGTAGGGATTGACAGACAGTCGCTAGAGGAAAGAGAAAACCCATCTCTATACAAGCAGGAGAACAAAAATAGAAAAGAAAATGCATGATAAGCAAGAAGCACAGCGATATGCAAACGGAGGTCTAAAGATGCAGCTTCGTATATCTTCAAAGCAGTGATTAAGAAGATCCTAGGACCATTTAACGATACATTTGCTTACCAGTTAGTTTGAAGAATTTCATTCCTAAGTCTTGTGAGGGAGGTGACACTAAGCCTGGGAATTATATCACCCTGCATTTGTAAAACATGAAAAGAATCAATCAAATGTTAACAATAGGTTCTATACATTCTGCTCCAGTGCTCCATAGGCACATTTATTATGAAAAAGGAGAAGGGTCAAATGTGCCCCTGAATGATACGAAATGGTCTAGATATTCCCCAAGTTAATAGTTGGGGTCAATAATGTCTTTCCATTAACAAAGTGGCTCATATTTACCCTTGTTGACTAATGGGAAACAATTAGAGACTAGTTATCTCTAATCCAACTAATTAGCACTATCAATTACCATATGTGCTATTTTAATCGAACCCTTATTACACCCCCACCTCTTACCGGATCCGGGATCCCTTACCCCATTTCCCCCTTTTCGGCAACCTCCTCACCCAACCCCCATGTCGGTCATCCTTATTCCCTTTCCACTCTAACTTGAAACCTATATGCACAACCTATATGTATGTATGTGTATATACTTAAACTTCAATTTCTCAAAAAGAAAATGTTTCTAAAATTATTTCTTACATTTTAATATAAGATCGATTTCTTGAAGGTGGGACAGAGAAGATGGTAACTGGAAGGTACGAACAATTTGCTGGATTTTCAGTCAAGTTATGGTTTCTAATAAAGGAATTCAGATTTTTTGGACAGAATTGAATGCTGAAATTTGGACTTTGGGCATTCATCGTTGGAGATGATTACACTGAAGAACTTCAATATGGTAATGCCGAGTTTGACGCGGTACTGAGTTTGAAAATGGCAATGCCGAGTTTGACAAGGTACTGAGCTTGAAAATGGTAATGCCTACCCTCTGCATCGGCTTGGTGATGTTGCCCCTGGTATAATTCTGTTGAATAGATACGGTATTCAGAGAATTTAGCCGTCAAAGGTAACCGAAGAGCTGCAGTGTCACGTGGTACATAGATGTTGCCCATTGCAGGTGAGGCTCAGTCAAAATCTATGCCAAAACAGAGGAGCAATCCAGTGCGCGCTTCACGGCAACAAATAGTGAGGACGTCACGGGGGGTGTGCTCAGGTAATTCATTCAAGATTCAGTGACTCGGCTCTTGCCTTCTTTATAAATGGAAGAAGAACAGCAAAACTAGTGATAAAGAATCAATTTCAAACCCTTAGTTTAACCCACATAGAGAAACGCTTAGCTTGAAAAATGCCAAATGTGAAATTGGAGGTGACCCATCAACTGGCGGTGACTCATTGAAGTGTTTGGGTGGAGTGATGAAGAGATGAGGGCTTGGGTGTCGGAAGGTGGTTGCTGCAAGTTTCTGAGTAGCTAATTGTGGGCTGGTTAGGTGGTTGTAGAAGCATGGTGATTTTTAATGGAGAAGGACAGAGGCTGGGTGTGGTTTATTGCAATGCGGTGGTGGTTAAATTTAGTGCTTTTGGGGAGGAGAAAACCGACGCAAAAAAGCAGAGAACGGTTCAAAAAGGTGAATGGTTAGAGCTTTTTTAAAGTGGTAATGGAGAGATGGAAAATGACGATGGTGATTTCTGCTGACTGCCAGCGTCACTTGACGACGGTAGTGCTAGAAAAATGGAAGAAGGTTTTATTTTTTAGACACGTGATGAACACGTGGCCTTCTGCTATTTTAATGATATTAGTCAATGGCTAAATTCTAATTAGTTTCTAAGGAAGGGCAGTTTGCAAAAAAGGTTAAACTATAAGCCATAACAGCAACGACATCATTGACCCCAACTATTATGGATGGCATATCTAGACTATTTCATCTGGTTAAGGGGAAATTTTGAACCTTTAACCTTATGAAAATATCTTTATCCAAAAACCAACAGAGTTATCGGTTACTGACCTGCATAACTGCCGTTGTGACATATTCAGAGCAATTTTCAGCAAGTTCTTTAGAAACACATGGGGGAGTACCATATCCGACGGCTGATACAATATCAGGGCTAAACCCAAGTTCTTGGAATGACCTTTGACGAAGCATGATAGCAAGCAATGAAGCTGTTGCACCTCCAAGGGAATGACCCACCAGCCTTAACCTAAATCCCTGTATATGAATAAGTCTCACTGAATGGGAATATTTTATATTTATATACACATGGGAACTAAACCTGAAACTTTCTAGGAAAACAAACAGCAAAATGATAAGAGGTCCACCTTGTGTTTCTTCAGGCAGTTTCTTATGGTGTCCAGCTCGTAATTAAGGAACCAACGCGCAGCCTCAGCAGTTCCAAAGTGTGTAGAGTAACCCTCAAATGTGATTTCTTCATCACTTGAAGAAATAATGTCAGTTATAAGATCATACACAGTATGAGTTCCACGAATTACAAGAATAACAAGTTTCTTCCGATGGTCAATTCCCATATAATATCCAGGCCTCAACACATCGGAACTTTTTATGAATTTGATAACATTGCTTTCTCGAAGCATAGTATTCCTAGCAATAGCAGCAGGGTTGGCTTTATAAGACCCCTTAGCCAGCTCGAGGTGGTAGATGAGATCTTGTACCTAACCAAAAAGGCTCATCTTCGTTAGAGTTTTAAATTGATGACAGACAGGAAAATTGACATTAACAAAGGCAAAACTAGACAAAATACCAAACACTTTTACTACAAAGGTTCTGGTAATTAGTGATTACTATCAGCTCGGATGATATTTCTTCACCCTTAACATCTTCGACAGCACTGGTTGATGCCTGCTGGAGATATATGAGATATAAGCCTATGGTAAGATCACTTAGACTCCAATCCTGGAGTCCCAATTTACTACGTTGAATGCTGGCAAATATCTCTGCAAGAGACCTATTAGTTGGTGGAAGTTTGTCTCCGATTACATTTCCTGCAACGGAAATACAGAATCAACTTTCAGTAGGACACAAAATTATTGACTCCCAAACCTGAGATTGATTTTAAATTTCCCTGGAATCAAATTTTATCCTGACCTTTTAATGTATTTTCGTGGAATAACAAGTTGATTATAAAGACTTAAAACCCTTTTACAAAATCAGCAAAAGTAGCCACTAACCAGAGCTAATTTTGGTAGGATATAAAAGGATCGACTCCCCAAACCTGAGATTGATTTTGAATTTCCTAAGTCTCCAATTATTCCTGAACCTTTAAAGTCCTTTGATGGAATAACAAGTTGATTGTAACAACTTAAAACTCCTTTTCCTTTACTTTTCCTCTCTAAATCACCAATATACTGAAGAACGGGTAACTCTTTCAAATGGTTTTCGAAACCTTTAAATAAGATTTAAATTTCAAGACACTGTGACTAGTAGATCCACGCCATGTATTTGAAGCCAGCTATTGCAATTGTACAAGTCCAATTATCACCCTAATCTTATAATGTCTGATAATATTAAAAAATATTATATTTAGCGGCTAGAAGTCAAATTAAAAGTGAAAATTAAGGAGTACAAAGTCAAAACTAAAACATGGGCAGCCACAAATAAACTGAGGTACAGTCTAATGCTCATTTGACATGCCAAGAGAAATGTGCTTGTTAAGTCACCCTTCTACAAGATAACCAGTATCAAACTCCTGAAGGTTCCAAAATACTGGAGCATTCATAGAGAAAAATACCTGTTGGCAGAACCGATCTACATAATTGAACAGCAGGTTCAAGAGCCTTAGAGAGCCAAGCAAGTTCTAACTTCCACTTATTACTATTTAAATCATCATTGACAACATTGAAACTACTTTGCCGAGGACCATGGCCTATGCTATTTTCTTCAGGTTTCTCTGTCACTAGATAGTTTTCCTTCCCCTCTTTGAAGCCACTATAGGACGCCTTCTCAGAATTGGACCAATGTGACTGACACCGGCTAAGAATATTGTACACAAACTTCTGACAGAACTCCTGTTTCCTTGAGATATAAATCCTCAAATCTGCAAGATCAGAATCAAAATTAGGTACCATATTAACAAGTAAAAACATTATAATATCAGTAGTCTATTTATCTAGCACGCACACAAACCATTTCTGCTTTCTATGAATCCACTTTTCCCATCAGGTAATCCCGATTCAAATCAATGTTTCATAAATAGAATACCCGTCATACAAGAAAGGGCAGTCGGTTGCACAAAAGCACCCTAGGAGTGTGACGTAGGCAGTCTACCCTGACGCAAGCTTCACATTCCACGGCTCAAACCTATGACCTCCAGGTCACACTAAAACAACTTTGCCATGCCCCAAGGCTCCCGTTCAGTACCCCTCATACAAGAATGAGGGAATAGTTTATCAATTAATCAACTACACATTGGCTCCAGATTAGTAAAGTTCGTTCCACTATATGAAAAATTTACATCAATTCTACTCTATTAAGCAAAAATGGATGATATTCTACAATGATATCTGCTAGGCCTCAATCTCAAACTAGTTGGATTGTCTGAATTGATTAACACTCTATCGTAGAACAAAACTATGCTGCTGACAACAAACATCTTTCTTTACAATTATCTCAACTCTTAGATTCTTATTACTAGCTCCAACTAACACGTGGAATTATTATAAATCTATAATACTCAGTCTCAAAGTTTCATCACTATCCAATTTGCTAATGTCATTATAACTCATTACTAATAAATATATTTCCAGAAAATATTTTTCACTCAAAAAGGAAAAATTGCCGAAGAAAAAACGTCAGAACCTGTGTTATTAAATAAACGCTTCGTGGATTTATAAGCCATCATTTTTGATACACGAACATATACACCTTCATGCATATGAATCCCAAAGTTTGGAACATAGCGAGGTTTGTCAAAAGGCGGTGGCCGATGGAGCTCCTATGCGGCGGCGTGTCGGTGTATTCCGTCTAGGCTGTTAAAGTGTCAAAAATGGTACTAAGAAATTACGACTAGTTAATAAGGGCGATATGGTCAGAAAATTTCAGTACCTAAGTTGCGGGCCCGAATCACATCCATCAACATTCAAATATTGGGCTAAATAGGCCCACTAGCCCGATCCTCATTCTGACTAGAGGAAATAGCTTCGAAAAATTATCCCAAATAACTTCAACTAATAAAAATAGTATACATGTATATAAGCGATGTATACTTTATGTATACTGACTAGAAAAAACAACAATGAATTCCAAATATTTGTATAAAGATTCCAATAGCTTCGCTGGATACAGTTGATTAAATCATTGTGTCACTTCTGGATTAGCATTCCTTTCAACGCTGACATTTAGATAATCATTATAGTACAAATGTACGATGATAGCACCTTGGATAGATCTATCTTTTATAGTATTAATCTATTATTAGGTGCAATAGATTTATATAGTTAAGTAGCGTAGCAAGAACCCCAAATCCTTCATTTGACTATGTTAGACTACTCTGCTTTGTTTAGTAACAAAGAGAAAAATGTCAAATTGAGTTAGACCGAGGGGTCTCATTACTTTTCTAATTTTCTTAAAATGTCAAACCAAATTAAATACTATGAATGTAGGTGTAAGTTATGCTGAGTATAAATTGCAACTAGTAAGTCATTTCACTAACATTTTATTCGACGAGACAAATTGTCCAATTATTTCTTGGTATCAAACTCTACTAAGTTGTAATCTTTTTGAATTAGATAAAATCAATTTGATGATGTTATTATAAATTAGTGTACTAATAAAAAGAGAAAGAAAAAAAAAGCCTTTTCATTTCGACAAATGACACACCCAAGTTCTATATGATTGAACCTTATTCTAGACAATTTGTACTCAATTAATTTCTCAATTCCTCTAGTCAGGCGGGTGTCAGGCGGTTTTTCGACCATATTCCCCTAAAAATCGTACGTGCAGGTCTCCCAACATGCGGCTGGCGCCATTTAAGGTAGCCCAGTCTAGCATTCATTCTTAAATCATGTAGTGAAATTGAGACTTCTCAACATAGGAAGCTAAGTCGTGTGTAAAAGGGCCAAAGAAACTTTCTATTTATGAGCCGGGTATAAAATCAATGGGCGATGTTTGGTTACAATTTGGAATATATTTGCTCTAGTTTTTGTTGTTTTTTATATTGAGACGATTTTTCTTTATCCATGGGCAATGAGTTTCTATGTATTGGGTGTTATGCCGAGGAAGAGGCAAACGCGAAAATAAAAAGATAAAGAACATCAAATTTTAACGTGGAAAACCCTTCAAATCGAAGGTAAAGACCACAGGATCATAGAGATCCAAAAAGCTCCACTATAACAATAAGAGGGTTACAAAAATTCTCCAAAATGGCTACGCAATAAGTGTCAAACACGGAGCAACAATAGCAATAAGAGCAACAACTAATCAGTTGAAGAAAGAGGAGAATCCACAAAACGAAGTTGTTGTCCGAGGTTTGAAATCAGATGCTACGGATCTGCAAATCCGATCTTCATCGTTCAAATCAAAGAAAAGGATGTTACGTACACTCAGTCAAAATTTCAAGCCGATCGATCGGTTAACGAATCAGAAAATATGATTTAAAGTTGGTTGGTTAGAATAAAAAATCTCAGTAAAATGAATACTTTTCATCTCTCTTGATGAAATCTCTTTTAAAAACCAATGTACTTAAGTCTTTCAAAGACTTGTTCCAATGAGAATGAAACAATTCTCCAAGATTGTCCTATTTATAGATCATGAGTTGTGCTTTCTCTTAAGCCAAAACCCACTCAAAATAGGAATATAAACCAAATCATATTCCGAATAGAAACAGAAACCAAAGCGAATAGGATTAGGCCATTGGGCTTTTAGAAGGATAACATGGGCATGTACCCAATAAACTCCCCCTCCAGCCTAGGGACCAAATATGTCTTCAAGTAGAGGAACTATTGACAGGCTTTATGCCTGCCAATTTTCTGCAAAATTCATGTTTATCTGTAACTACCGCCTTTGTCAGCATATCCGAAGGATTTTCATCAGTGTGCATCTTCTCGAGCTCAAATAATTTCTCTTCCTCCATCATTATTATCTAATGATACTTTCTAGTTAATTAGAATGAAAAGTGGGCTGCTTGGTAAGACAGATAGCACTCGGATTATCACAAAATAGGATGTACATTGGCTGCTCAAAGCCAAGATCATTAACAAAACCCCTTCATCCATAATAGTTCTTTGACACCTTCTGTGACAACAATATATTCATCTTCTGTGGTGGATAGAACTATGCACTTATGTAGTCTGGATTGTCAAGAAACGACCCTCCCTGCAAAAGTGATCAAATAACTAGAAGTAGGTCTTGAATTATCAAGATTGCCTCCTAAATCAGAGTATGTGTAACAAACAAGTTCAGGCTTACCACTGCCAAAGCACTACTTCAAATCTGCAATACCTTTCAAATACCTTAATATCCATTTTACTGCATTTCAATGTTCTTTTTCAGGATTATAAAGGAATCTACTAACAATACCGACGGCATGTGCAATATCTGGTCTAGTGCAAACCATAGCATACATCAGCTACCAAGGGCAGAAGAGTAAGGAATTATGAGACGTCTCCTTTTTCTCTTCATCAATAGATGAACTCTGGCTAATATTCAATTTGAAGTGTTTAGCAAGAGGAGTACTAACTATTTTTGCATCTGCCGTATTAAACCTCTTGAGTATCTTCTCAATGTATTGATTTTGGGATAGAAATAACTCTTTTCTATCTCCGTGTCGGTGGATTTGTATGCCCAAGATTTCTTTGCTAGCCCCAAGTCCTTCACCGCAAACGATTTGCTCAACTGCTTCTTAAGGACTACAATTCTGGATTTATTCTTGCCAACAATAAGCATGTCATCCACATAAGCCAATAAATAATAAAATCATCATTAGAGATCTTCTCGAAGAATACATAATGGTCTGAAGAAGTATTCTTGTACACTTGTTCTTCTATGGCAGATTCAAACTTCAAATACCATTGCCTTGGAGCTTGTTTCAATCCATACAAACTCTTTTTCAATTTGCAGACATAATTTTCTTTTCCCTTAGTTACAAAACCCTCAGGTTGCTCTATATAAATCTCCTCATCTAAATCACCATGAAGAAAAGCAGTCTTGACATCCATATGCTTAGACTTGCAACTAAGCATAGAACCACACGAATAGAAGACATCTTCACTACAGGGGAGAAATTCATCAAAGTCAACGCCCTTCTTCTGACCAAAACCTTTAACAACTAACATCGCCTTGTATCTAGGCGCAGAGGTATGGTTATCTTGCTTTATTTTGAATATCTATTATATCAGATAAAGCTTTCTTACCTTTCGGCAATTACACTAACTCATATGTGTCATTCTCATGGAGTGACTTTATCTCATTTTTCATCGCTTCGATCCGCTAATCTTTATGAGTATCTTGCATGGCTTCATCATAATTCTCAGGTTCTCCCATGCCAATCAGAAGTACATACTCATCGGGGGATAGCGTATGGATTTTTGCTTCTCCCTTGTAGATCTTCTACGAGAGGTTTCAGGAGCATTCGAAGTAGTTACCTGAGTAGGAATTGGTTGCTGATCAACCACAACTTCATCAACTGTTGCATCCATAACATCTACACCATGATGATCATTTTGATCTTGATCATTATCTCCATCATTGTCTTGGGTTCCTTCATGTGCAATAGTTGCCTTAGCAATAGAAACTGGATCACTATCAACTAAGCTCTCATTACTGTGAGAATCTATCTTCTCAGTTTTGTCAATATCTTCAGTAGACTGGTCTTCAAAGAATATTGCATCACGACTTCTAATAAGTTTATTGTTAACTGGATCATAAAAATGATACCTAAATTCATCTTGACCATAACCGATAAAGATGCCTGCTTAGTTATAACATCCAGTTTCGATCTATCATCTTTAGGAACATGCACACAAGCTTTACACCCAAAAACTCTTAAGTGATCATAAGAAACATCTCTGGCAAATCAAACTCTATCTGGGACACTACCATCTAAAGTAATAGCCGGAGAGACAAATTGATAACATAGGCAACAGTGTTAAGTGCTTCCGCCTAAAATGTATTTAGAAGTTCACCTTTTGAAAGCAATCATCTAACTCTCTCAACTAGAGTTCTATTCATCATCTCTGCCAAACATTCAATTGAGGCGTCTTAGGCGGAGTTTTCTAATGACGAATTCCTTATTTCTTACAATAGTTATCAAAGGGACCATAATATTCACTACCATTGTCAGTGCGAATATATTTTTATTTCTTCACCGTCTGTCTCTCAGCTAAGGCCTGAAATTCCTTAAACATGTCAAGTGCTTGATCTTTAGATTTCGAAAGATACACCCAGAGTTTACGAGAATGATCATCAATGATGGTCACAAAGTAAAGTGCACCACCTTTTGAATTTACTTTAAAAGGACCATACAAATCAGAGTGTACTAACTATAATAAATCGGGATTTCTTGAGGGAAGATGGCTATGAAAGGAAATCATTTTCTATTTGCTAGCTAAACAATGGATACAACTTTTCAGCTTTGCTTGTTTCACTCCGAAATGTAAACTTTAAACATGTAATCCCCCTCTCGCTCGTATGACTCAATCTTTTGTGCGACAATTCTGATAAAGTATCGTTTTACACCAGATTTATTGAATCATTAAGAATAGAGCATGTGTCACATATAAATGACCAGACTTGACTCCTCTAGCCACTACTAATGAGCCCTTAGTGAGCTTCCATTGGCCATTAAAGAGGGCACTATGGTAACTTTCATCGTCTAACCTTCCTCCGAAGATCAAATTGAAAGGAAAGTCTGGAGCATGCTAGACATCTTGGAGAACAAACGTTGAACCATTATTAGTTTTCAAACAAATTGTGCCAACAACAACCACCTTAATTTCATTAGCGTTGCCCATCTTTAACACTCCAGAATCAACAGGAGGATAAGATGAGAAAGAATCTTTTCTTGGAGTGACATGTGAGGTAGCTCCAGAATCTACTATCCAGCTTGTCTCACGGGATACCAAATTGATGATGTTTAGCAAAAAGAAGGTCATCTCGAACAATAGGTGCAACATTATTCTCGTTATTTTCAACTTTCTTTTCTTCTCTAATGTCTTGATTTAACTTGCGGCAAAACCTTTTGATGTGTGTTTTCTTGCCACAATGGTTGCATGTAATATTATAGTATTTGGACCTTGACTTACTTCTACTTTTACCTCTATTTCTTGAGCCTCTTGTTCTATCTCTACCCCGATTTTCTGTAACCAAGATATCTACTTGTGAGGACGAACCCCGAGATTTTCTCCATACTTCCTTGTTCAACACATCACTTTTGGCATATTCCATGGTCACCTTAACTCCAGGAGCTGAATTCGTCAAAGAAACACGAAGAGTTTCCCAAGAGTCTGGTAAATTATTAAGAAGCCAAAGTCCTTGTATCTCACATTCAAAATTAACTCATACTCTAGACAACAGATCAAGGACGCCCTGAAATCATTTATATGATCAAGCATAGGGCCGCCTTCCTTGTATTTAATGGTCATCAATTACTTTAGCAGGAGCAACTCGTTGTTCATAGTTTTCTAAGCATAACGAGTCTCTAGCTTTTCCTACAATGATCTCGCATTTGTCTTGTTCACAATATAGTTGCGAACATTATCTTCAACACATTATCGTATATATCCACATACTTGTTAGTGCTTGAAATCTCAATCTTCATCAGATATACTCTCGGGTTTATGAGCTGTAAAAACGGGTAGATGCATCTTTTTCACGAACAACAAATCTTTCATCTTGCTTCTCCAAACATTATAATTTATGCTATTTAAATATACCATCTTGCTACTCGCCTCCATTCTGTAACAACTTGGATAAATAACCAAGGCTCTGATACCACTTGTTAGAACCGAAAAAGTCATGTGCCATGCAAAATCTGGCAAAGCAAACCTTGAACAACGATAAACCCGACAACAAAAGAGAAATATATCAAAAGAGACAAACATTTAATGTGGTGTGGTTCGGTCAACTGATCTACGTCCACGGCGGAGATGAGCAATCCACTATAATAAAAAGAGAGTACAAAATATCGATAAAACAACCTCATGAAGAGGCAAACACGAGTGACACACTAACACTTGTCCCGTAAAGTTCTTCCCTTATACACGACTATCAAACCTCATATGGCTACATTGTGGATGCTACTTAATAAAAAAGACGGATCTTCAATTTATAGAACTTCAAATATTTTCCTACAAGAAAAGGAACTAGCCAAATATGGAAGAATTATATTTTCCTTCTAGGAAAAGAAAAACTCAATTATAGTAAATATGTTGTCATTTCCTTCATGAATTAAGGAAAACCAATTGTGGTAAAAAGATCTGGACAAACACCTAACATTGGATGTATCAATATTTATAGAAGCTTTCATTTCCGTGCTAATCAGATAACCAGGAAAGAAAGGGAGAACCGACAAGGGCCTCTTTCCTTCCTCTATGGAGAAGACAGAAAAAGGAAAGGATGTTTCCCTGCTTTCCCACCTTGGTGTATGTCTTCTGTAACAGTGCATGAATTACTATTCTAGTTTTTGGTACAGGAGGAAGTCGAAGTTCCCGAAAACCCTGTTGGAATATGAACAACTTTGAAATGCATTATCACCAAAGCATCTGATCAGTAAACTAATAAGTCACCTCATGTTGAAGGTCAATCTCACTGATGTACAAGCTAAAATTCTGAATACAAGCACACTCTAAAAAAGGTTACATGATGAAGAGCATGACCCTTTCTGTTTTCACTCTCCACCCTCTAGAGGGAAAAATACTGATTTACCACTTACCCCCCTCCAACTTTGAAATGCATTACCCTCTCGAACTTCTAATCTATTGGTTGGACGTGGAGGATCTCTACGAGAAACCCTCACCTTGTCAAGAGCATAACGCTTTTCGTAGGGGAGCATTACACATAAAACATAAGAAAATAGATACACTTAGCGATGGAACAAACAAGAAACAAAGAATCTATCATCTTCACAATGCAGAAAAAAATGAAATGACCACTTGTCTAGAAGGGAAATCTGATATTGCACAGAAAACCTTTGAAACATCAGTATCCTTGACTGATGGTCAATACCTTAAAACCCTGCATATACTCTGAAGATACCACATAGTAGTGAGTCCGAGACCTCCTGACTTTTCAGCTTTACATGTTGATCTTTGCTTGCAGTTTCTGCATAAGCGACCATAGTACATCCATGCGATGCAAGGTTCTATCATTCTGCCCCTGAGGAAAAAGTAATAACATAGATTGAATAAGAGTCGTGCAAAATCAAAATTGAATTAATCAATAAGTTGAAATCAGATGGAACCAAAGGGGATAAGAGAAAGGAACATCTAAAGAGCTATGCTAATTCTTGATTCTGCAAGAAGACTATTGGCATCCTCTACCATAACACTGTAATCTGTAATGAGTAAATGCAATCAAATTCTGAAGCGTTTTTTTATCAAGCTTTTAAGTTCGAATTAAACTCAAGCTCATAACCATGCTTAACAGAGCAATGTTATACATTTTACAGCATATAATCTATAACTACTTCAAATCCTCTTTTCCTTCTCAAAAATCTGTAACTACTTGAATGGTATTATAGTGTTATGTTTATTTTCATTTTCCATACCTCCTTAATACCTCTTTTGGTTGGTTCCATGATTTTGGTGAAAACTTTATCTCCTAATCATCTTTTAGTTTGGATTTGGAATCTCCTTTATTTGTTGTATAAATGCCTTTTGTTAGAAGGATATTGTATGAACATCATATTTTCTACATACGTTTATTAAAAGATTGTTTAGGAAATATTTAGCGTTCCATGAAATCATAAATGTAAACATTAGTGTCAAAAGATAATGGAAATATTTAGGAAACATAGAGCAAGAAAAAGAAATAGAAAAGATCATCTAAAATAGATGAAATTATCAACTGAAAACTTGTAAACATCAAATGTTCACAAGAAAATATGTAGATTTTCTATTAAGAGATCTTGTTAAAGAAACTTAAGGATATCACACAAGTAGTAGATAGTGAATGCACCATTAGCTGATAAAACATCTAGCTGCGTACCAAAATTCACTAATCAGTGGGTTCTACATAAGGTCAAGAAAACATTTTATAATAATCAGGATTGTACCTCAACCACAAAACACATACGTGTCCTCTCACCACAAGCCTCTGCCACACCATTTAAAATAGTAAGATTCAAGCTCCGGATAGCTTCTGCTATATCAAGGAAATGGCTGCCATCTTCAAAGATCTGCATAGGTCTCACATAAGGATAAATGTATCATCCCTTACTGTTTCACCAAATAGTCCAACAAAAATTAAAAATCAACCATCCTTACTTCTACAAGCATTTGACCGTTCATGCTTAAGTTTTCAACCCTCATTGGACAAACTTTTAAGTTACTTCCAACTTCCATCGCCCAGCTTGAACCATGCTCATGGGAGGAAGACCCGGAGATACCCAATTCCTTAGCAACCAGCTGTAACATTTTCAACACAAACTAAATTAGTGGAAAGAATTAATAACCAGACGAAATAAAACTAGCTATTTTTCTCAGCCAATTATGGCCACAATAGAGCTGTACAATGCTTAAAATAAGAAACGCATTAAAGCACATATCTCATCCAATAATTTGGGTCTCTCACAGGGATGCACTTTCAGAAGTCATCACAAGAGCACTGTTTTTCTCTGCAAATTATTTCTAGAGGAATATCCCACCGGGAGGTCAAGTAGAAAATAGTAATAAAGGAAATGAGAAAGCAAGCTTACAGAGTCAAATCACTCCCATTTAAAGAACGAGCATACAACTGTAACAATATATCCCCACCCCCTTGTATAAAATGTCAGAAAATATCGATTTAGAAAGAAGATACGTCAATTACCAAGGATAAACGATTCCGTTTCAATTTTCACCTTTTGTTTTTTCAAGGGAACGGCGGTATGTTTGGGCATCATTGTCAATTACCAGGCTTTGACTTGGCATGAACAATTTAAATTATGTCAATCGAAAAATAAATCACAAACCATGCAAGAGAAGCTTACCTTTGATGCAGAGCACTTCTTTAGCTTGTCAGCATGCTTGGTAATACTTTGCATGAAGACCATGTGTTTGATTGTCCGTTCTAGAAGTGAGTCTATACTGCACTGTGGTATCCCAGAGTTTCAGCACATCTGATTAAAAAATTAAGCTACTTCAGAATTAAGGAAATATAGGCTGCTAGGTTACCTTAGAACCATTTGGAACCAGCTCGCGGAGCTCCTTGATGCGATCTTGGATCAATTGTCTATCCCTGGGCCTAGGTCGGCAACTTTCACCAGGTCTAGCCCTCTTTTTATGCATTTTAGCGGGTTCAAGTGGCCTCTCAACATGTCCACTACCTCTGCTACAACTGGTTGATGAAAAACCTCTCGAAGACTGAATACTACACACACCTGATGAGTTGAAGCTGTTCAATGTTTCCCGATCAAATGAATAGCCAGTAGAACTGATAGTGCCGATACCGCTGTTACAAGGTTCGGCAGTTATTTCAGTGGTCAAGAGGGAATCAACAGATTTACAGAATGACTTGACACTGCTACTATCATTGTCATGGCGGTTAACATTAGCTATTACTGCTTCTAGAAGATGCTCCTGGCCAGTGCTGCTCTTTAACAGACTGCTGGTGCCGATTTCCTCAAGCATCTCAACAGCCATTTCTTCCTGGTTCCCTGCCTCCCAGTCGTTGGAAGAATTCCCTTTCTGGAAAACTGGCCCTAGTGCTTCAAACAGCTCGTAGCCAGCACAGAACCTGAAAGGAGTGTGCATTGTGTAATTACACTCGGTCTCGAAACCTAAATTTTTCTCTGCACATTTATCTGGATATGCATTGGGAAGATCCGGCACACCCAACATTCCAATTTGATCATTGCAAGCTTCAGAAGAAAGATCATTTTTATATGGCACAGTGCGTTCGGTGACTTGTCCAGCATCATATGA
The DNA here is from genome assembly GCA_032618575.1 of Nicotiana noctiflora. Taxonomy (NCBI): domain Eukaryota; kingdom Viridiplantae; phylum Streptophyta; class Magnoliopsida; order Solanales; family Solanaceae; genus Nicotiana; species Nicotiana noctiflora. The sequence continues at coordinate 52,810 of JASVEL010009479.1, read as the reverse complement.
AACGCTTTCATTACTTCCATTATTTCTAAAAGTTGGCTCAGCTTTATCTACAGAGCCCTTTCCCAAGACTCTCGAGTTGCTAGATTGCACTTCAAACTTCTGATCAGTTTCTTCCCACATCTGCGCTTCCTCTTGGTGTTTTATAAGGGAACTTTCACAGCTAGGTGGAAGCAGATTCTCACAGTGACCAGATCCTTGAACTGCAGTCTCATGAAGTCCTTGCTTATTAACCACTTCAAGTATTTTATTTTGGTAACTTCCAGGTTGTGAGAAGATACAAGAATGATCAAAAGATTTTTTAACAGATGTATATGGAGTAGACCACATATTTCTCCCATCTTCACAAACATTTCTACCTAGATTATTTGCGCAGACTTGAAAAAACTCTGAACCTGAGGTTCTTGTCGATATTTCTGACTGGTAAAATGTAACAGCATCAGATAAAGCAGTAGATGATCTGTGATAACAGTAATTCGGTGAGCAGAATAGTCTATTTACCAAGCAAGAATCTTCCATGCTGTTCTGCATCGAACTCTGCAAGCAACTTGCCATCGACTCCAAGAGCTCAGAAAAGACATCTCTAATATGCTTGACCACCCTCGAATCCTCAGGAATCTTCTTTAACAAAACAATCGAAAGAGCATAAGATTTGGAGATAAGGCAAATGTAGTTACATGTAGAGACCAATTATAACACACTCGTCTGGATGATGTCAACTAAGCCAGACATGGCCAAACTAGTTGGAATTTCACAAGGTGATGAATTTTAAGTGGAAGTAAATGATGCTTTGGTGGCAGTCCAACATAACAGCCACACATGTGAAATTAAGTAAATACAAGTCAAAAGGACATCAGTCACAAAATTTTCGCAAAAAGAATAAAGAAAAAACTGAAGGTGGTTTGATATGAAATTCTATTTGTCACGTACTTAAACCATTTATACATCTTTAAAAATGATACTGTAGATCATCTTACACTATCCAAGGATCCAAGTTGTACAACTCCATGTGGAGCAACTGCAGCAACAACAATGGTCTGCATTCAATAAAAAAAAGTTCTTTTAAGGCCCAATATTTTTAAGTAGCCAATACAGTTCATGATGAAATTCATACGAATGGATATTGATAACATTGAAGTCAGATTGAGAAGTTTAACTATCTTCATAAACTTCACATGTGCAGAGTAGCATCAAGAAATCAGTTGATGCAAGCCTTGTCATCTCATGCAATTACTGTATTAACTCAAGGACTAGCAGCAATGTGAAAACACTCTACTTTGTCACATGCATTCACTAGAATTCCAAGGAAGAAACTCAATAACCTCTCTCAGGAAAAAGAAAAGCATGGTTACTGATTCAAGTATGACAAAAAATTAGGAGGTAACTTTTTTTTCTTTACTTTGATAATTTTAATACAAAAATACAGTTCTTCTGCTTTAATCCCATCACTCACCAACGAGGAATCTAGAATGTCAGGAGCTCCTCTATACATCTTAATGTTAAGAGTAGTAAATCATTTACACATAGTAGTAACACACAACCATTTTATCCACTTTGTATCACCCTATTGACCTAAGATGATTCAGCATAGAGATTTAGGTAAAAAGGTTGAATGAAAAATATAAAGATTGTTTAACGGTAACTGCAACATGAAAAAGGAGTTTTTTAACAGAAGGGAATTGGTATCACAAACATATGTCGTAAAATTCTAATATAATTTGTACGCTAATTCTATTTGTGTATGAAGTAAGATTTGCTCTTTCTTGATGATGGGGTCAATCGTCTTTAGAAAGGGCCAATGCCGAGGGACTACTGACACATTTTTTAGTTGCTTAGTCTTTTTGTACCACAAACATGTGAATCCTGCATCAAGATAACGTGCACTTCTATAGCCTGGTTGGCCAAGCTGGAAAAATAGCTTATTTTGAGAAGTGTTTTTTTCAAAAGTGCTTTTAAAAAAAATACTTTTGGAGAAAAGCAGTTTGTGTTTGGCTAATCAATTTGAGAAGCACTTTTTAACAACAATTTGTGTTTGACCAAGTTTTTCAAAAAGTACTTTTAAGCTAAGTTGCTCGGACACGGGTTCGGGTTTCCGACACGGGTGCGGATCTAAAGGTCGGATCCTTCGAGATGTAAATTCTAAGATTCGGGGATACGGATCCTAGTGTGGATACGGGTGCGGGAATCCGGCTAAAATTAATTCAAAAATATAAAAATATCTCTAAATTTGTAAGAAATTTAGTGGAATACTTAGCATATCTTGTAAAGTGTATTTCTTTTTGATTCTCAAATTGTAAATAAGTAATGGATTGATATCGTAGATAAGGTATGTTATTTTCTTCAAATTGTATCCTAGTTTTGATTCTGATTTCGGGAATCAAATTGTATCTTGTATCGAATTTTTCCGTCTGTTGTGGTCAAACTACCCAAAAGTGTTTGACCTTATCCGGTATGGATCCTATACCCACACCCATACTAGTGTTGTGTCGACACGGGTGCGGCACCTAAACTGAAGTGTCGGACCAACTTAGCTTTTAAGTGTCAAATTACGAAGAAGGATATGAAAAGATTTGGTTAATAGTTAATGTTATATAAATTGATAAATAATCACAAATATTAATTATTAAAGATAATAATTAATTTTTTACTTTATTTAAGAAAAATGTAAAAATAAAATTGAAAAGTATTTATTCTTTCAAGATAATTTAAATATATCAAAAAACCATGCAATAAAAATTGAAAGGTCACCCTAAAAGTCTTTATATAGTACTTAATAGTTTATGCTAAGTAAAGTTATTTTGGTATATATAATATTTTGCTAAGGGTATTGTTGGTAGAGAGAAAAGTCAAATTATTTTGTCTCCGGTAAGAAACTACTTTTTCTGCTTCTTAAAAACTGCTTCTACTTCTAGCCAAAAACACTTTTTTCTCCCAAAAAAAGCTTGGCCAAACACCTCAAATTGAGGAAAAAAGGCACTTTTTTGAAGGAAAAAAAATACTTTTGGATTGGGGAAAAGCTTGGCCAAACAGGCTACTAGTCCTTGTAGAGGACAACAGTTGATGAATTCTCAAATTGTAGCAGATAAAAACTTTTTCCAATTCAACAAAGAAAAAATGGAAAGATCGAAACTGTTGTAAATAGAAGAATATGGTGAGAGAAATATGCATCAAAGGTGACAGAGACATCAAACACCAAAATATCATGAGTAAAAGAGTCGAGGTGCACGCAAGTTGGCCGGACACCACCGTCATCAAGAAAGAAAATATCATGAGTGAAATAGATTCTAATCCAAAAATATATGTTCATTGATGCTCTAATATACATTGTCTCTTTCTTTCTTGCGCCGAGGGACTACCGGAAACAGCCTCTCTACTCCTCCAGAGTAGGGTAAGGTCTGCGTATACACTACCCTCCCTAGTCCCCACATGTGGGATCTCACTGGGTTGTTGTTGTTGTTGTTGTTGTTGTTGATGCTCTAATAGGGAAAACTACATGTCATCTCCATATATATAATGCACATGCATGGCAGCTAGAATTACCATTGCAAATATTATAATTGAAGGATCAGGATAGTTACCTTAATCCCAGCAGAAAATTGAGCTTGCCACCCATCACAGTGCTGAAAATGACAAAATCATAATGAATGGTTGTGCCCACAATATACATTTATTAATCCCTCAAATTTACCATGACATTTTCAATTTTAAGCTGTGTAAACTTTTCAAAAATGGAGTAGCTTTCAAGTTAATATCAGTCAGAAGTTGAATAGTCCATACTTTTACTCTATCCACTATCCACCATCTAAATAGTTCAAAAAGTAAGTTATTCACAGTTTTGGATCTACTTGTCATAAAGTAGTTCATATTGACAACTCCAATATAATTGCACATACTTGGAAAAAAATGGCTCACCTCAGGCACCAAGCTGGTGATAGTTGCACCGTTGTCTGCTGAAAGCCATAAATGTTTTCCAGTAATTGCTACCTGCCCTACAATACTGTCCATGGAGATAGTTAGATATTTGATTACCACAACCCATAAATCCTATTTATTCATTTCAGGGGGAAATTAGAATCACAGATTCAATCTGACAAGAACGCATCGTCTTACAAATGGTTACTGTGCGACTAACTGACTATACTCTCAGACTTGCAGAACCAGATAGCGTAACAAATAAAATTTCTCCAAGGGAAATATTTCGTTGGCCGAAGCTTCAACACTAAAATTGACAACATGAAATACATCATAAACTTGCTTCTGGTCATCTAGATATCATACCCTTCTCCAAGAGAATAAACATGATACGACATCTTTGCCACAGCTACTCCAAGACAACTGTTGGAATAATGTCCATCATGAAGGTTGCCTGCTGTACTACCAGGAGATTGTTTCTCCGGGAACCCATCATTATCATAGTAAGCGTCCTCCCAAGTCAGCATCCTACAATGAAATCCACATGATGGATAAGAGAAGATATGTTGTTCTTTAATACTCAAAGGTATTAATACACCAAGTTATGGCGGATTACCGACCACAACTGAGAATTCTATTCATCTCAAAGAGACCTAGTACTTGATAAATTCAAGCCTCTAGCAAGTCTATATTAAAATCAAGCTTCTACTGAGCTTCAGAAATTAAGGTTTCTCTATAGTATGGAACAAACATTTCTGGCAAAAACAGTTTCTAGACTAAACATATGCAATCTTTGATTTCCGTGTTGAGGGGGAGGCTATTGGTTGCTTTATATTCTGAACCTCCAGCTTACCAAGAAAAATAGATTTTGCATTTGGATTCGGTACGTGCATTTCTGAGTTTGGAAGAACCGATTAGATACTTTTTTGCTTTCAATTGAATATGAAGACACAAGTTAGATCATTCCCGCAATGAATCTGAAAGCAAACACCTTCCATTTTCTGGCTAAGCAAATGGAAGTCCAGGGTCAACTAGAAACAAGAGGAATGGAAGAAAGCAAGTCTACTAATATAAAACTCATTAAAACATGTCCATACAATAGTAAATTTTTCTTTCAGTTTTACTCATTTTGTAGCAGAACAAAAAGAAATATCATTACCAGGAAGCTAAGAACTTAATGAAGGAGATAAAGAAACTCACATTCGAGCTCGATGTGTGAGCTTCCAGAACACAGCATACTTCCAAGGAGTGTTGTAGCAAAGGCTCCTCAGTGCTTGTTGCAGTTGGCTTGCCATATCCTTTCCCAGTTACCAAAATTTTTAACACACAGATCCTCACCCACCTCCCCCCCAACACTCAAAATAAATCCAGTCCTAAACCTAACAATCCCCAATTGATTTCCCTTTTGTTATCCCAAATCCTAACTTCCTCTGTATGATCCTCTGCCTGCCTGCTTCCTTATCAACCCCGCTCGCCGCTTTATTGGCGGTCCTACTGTTGAAAGAAGCAACATCCCATCATCTTTTCCCATTCTCCCTCTTCCCACAGCTCAAAAAACCAAACCTCACACCAATAAAATTCAAATCTTGATTGAACCAACCAACCAACTCTATTCAGTAATCAGCAACACAGAATGAAACCAAGAATCCAATAAAAACAATACCCGCACATAAAACTATAGTACTATCCATGCAAGTTTCCATTACCAAACAATAATCTTGAACAATATTTACCAACTTTAGGAATAAATAAAAGTCAAATCTTGATTATCCTATAAAGACCAACAACAAGAAAGATATAAGTGAAGTAGCAAATTGATACTTAATCTTCTATAAAATGACATTAAGACCTCAAAATCCGAAGTGGGGGTTGAAGAAACTCACTGTACTAACTGCGGACACTAAAAGGAAGAATCTTTGCCTAATTTATCAACAGTAAGCTTTCTGGGAAGAATATCTACGACGTTTTGGAGTTAACATGTGAATCGCAACATTCACTTCCATTACTATTCCAAGATATTGAATATACTGGTGTGTTTCTGTTCTTGTTTTTAAGTTGAAAAAAGCTACTCTTCTAGGAAAAGTGTACAGCGAGCTATATGAGCTAATTGCTTTTGATTTGGAAGTTGTCTTTATATAAAGAGCACGGTTTTTTTGGATCGGATCACCCCCCAAAATTCGAGTAATTCCCTTTTAAGGTATAAATCGACTGTCATTTAAAAGTACCGGACCGGTTTATTTTATCTCATAGAATCACGCTTGATGATTTTTTTTTTTTTTAAATCACTATTTATGTTTTGATCTGGTTAAGAAATATTTAAGTAAAATAGTCTTGTGCTAAAATTTTGAAGTATAAGAAATTCTGATAATCATTAGAAGTTTCAGCCATAATGTTGAAAGATTCTGGTGATTGAATAGGATTTGTGGGAAAATCTTAACAATTATTATAGGTTATTGTTAACGAAAATCTTGCCCAAATAAAAAATTGTCACGAGCTTACTTTAAAATTCTAGCATGGAACCTTTTTTCCCAAAAAATTTGTTACGTGAATTAAAAAATTAATAGTAGCACAAAAGTATTATATTCGTGTCATTCGTCCGATTTATGAACTAAATCAATAGATACATGATACGTATTTATAAATAAAATTTTCACTTAATCATAATTAATTAAAATATATACTTTATTTAGATCACTTAATCATAATAAGTTGATATGATTTGAGGTAAATAATCAATGAGTTGTATCTGTATCCTCATAATGCATTATAAAAAAATTCATTGCTGCTTATGAGGTTCACTTGTAAAATTTTATCAAAATTAAGGTTTGCGTGCTTCTCAATTATTTTATTAGGTAATTGCTATTTCTTTCTTAAGAAAAAGAATTCCTTTAATGTTTTTTGCCTCATAATTTCCTTAACGTTTTATTGACCATTAAATTACATCGTTGAATGTATAATTGAGATATTGTTTATTGACAAAAAGGAAAAGTTTAACTATAGCCCGAGATTTAAATTTGTGACACTGCAATTCAATTGTTATATCTAACTACTTATTGTATTCGTTGGGATATAGTAACATTTTTCTAATTCCTTAATTATTTTACTCTTTATAGAAGTGATGATTGAAAATGAATTTTTTGAGATAGTCCACTTATATGGCAAACAATATGATAACATGGTGTATGAAAATGCTACTTATGTTGCCATCAGTCTATCCAGCATCAACCTCTAGCTCTCAACTTACCCTCCAACAGGCCTTTTCAACAATGATTTCTACTGCTAAAAGTTGTGACATCTACTCACCTCCCATTCTCACTGTCTTCCTATTCCTAATTTCTTCCCTTTTTAAAATACTAATTATTCAATATTTTCTCCGGTCCAAAATAAGTGATTTTTTGGCCTTTTTTGTTGTCCAAAATAAGTAATTTTTTCGGATTTTAAGAATGATTTAATGATGTTTTTCCTACATTGTCCTTGGAGTAAATAGTGTTGGAATATGTGTTAGGAGTGTTTATGTGAGATAGTAAGGTTAAAATGGTCAATTCTATTGCTAATTAATGCTAAAAGATGACTTTCTTAATATATGTGAAAATATCCAAAAAATTACTTATTTTGGACCGGAGGGAGTAATATTTGGTATCCATGCGCCACGTAAAATTCAGTAATTAGACAACGCTCCCTAGCATAAATTTTTTAATCCGTAATTTAAATTTGTGTCGCATAAGTACTCCTTAATTTCTTCCTCCGTTCAAAATAGAATACTCAATTATGAATAAATGCAAGAAACTAGTCTCTCCTTCTTTTTCAATAATGTTATGTTATTTATTTGTATTGTTGTAAGTAAATAAAACAGTAATCTTTCTGAAAAATAAACTAGAAAGTTAGTAGAAACAATTCTGAAAAAGAATATTCGAAGTTCAAAATAATTTTTGAAACGTTGAAGGAACAAACCGAGCCCACTGAATACATAGTGTATCCTTAAGAAAATTATTCACCTCAAGTACCCGATGTTATGGAATATATCCTCCCAGTATAGAACGATTCAAATCACTGGAGTGTTGGTACCAAAAACGCCAATGATCAGCGAACCATTCGATGGCAGCAAAACACATTGGAATTTTAGTGCAGAAGAAGAAGAAGATAATCAGAAAATTTTGTAACTAAATATTCTGGGATTTGAAGGTCAATTTATAGCCAACTAGGTAATGTTTCTGAAGAGATTTGTAACCTTTCAGAATAGTCATTTTAATAATTATTTTGTTTATTCTGTTCCAATTTTAATAATTATTTAAAAGTCTTTGCAAATTCATTCAACCTACCTACAATCCCGATGTTTATACTAAATTATAGTATAATTTAATACATGTGGTATAGATAAATGATAAGTGATTTGTACGAAAGCATATATTTTACCTTCATTTATCTGGTGTAAACTATTGAGCGGGGTAAACTTTTGCCTTATTTTCTCAAACTTATTGCACTTTATCTCATCAACTTCATTATATTATCACTCTTACAAATTCCGATAAATTCTTCTAAACTTTTTTATGGTTTTGTGAGGTATATTTAGCCTTCGATAGTCGAATTAGGACAGTAACATTATGCTCATGTCCTTATTTTATTACTCGAGTCATATTATAATGTGCTCTAATAAATTTATACCTAATCTTTTGTGTCACGATGTCTCTATTTTTTAAGATCATCTCCAATGATACTCTGTTTTTGCACCAAATTCAAATTTGGTGCAAGAAATAGAATAAAATTGCTCCAATGGTACTTCATTTGTTGCTCTATTATAGAGCATGAATAGTTACTCTATATTTGGTTTAATAATATTTCTATATTTGGTTTAGTAATATTTTATTTATTTTTTATTGTTTAACTTTTAATTAATTATATATTGTGTATATAATTAACTTTTATATTAAACTTTTTATAATTTTAATTTTGTATCCTATTTTTTGATATATTAATTTTTGTATATATTATATTTATATAAAATTATAAGTTAATTTTATTATTGTTATAATTGTATAAAAAGAAATATAACCATTATTTAAAAATAACAATACATAAAATAAAAATATATTATAATTAAAGTACATAAAAGGAGGATACATTAAAATTGAAATTACATTAAAAACATAAAATATAAGTTTAGTAATCCCCTATGTCATTTAATTATATTTTATTAATGATTTTACTTTTTGTTAAGTTATCCTTTATTTAAAATTTTGTAATAAATGATTATATAAGTGGTGAATGTGAATTATATATAATGAATATGGGAAAAAGAAAAAGATAGTATTAGTTTGAAGGAAATAAAAAATGAAAAGTAAATAAAAGATAATAATATAATATAGAAGAGAGCGAAAATTTGATGTAAAAGAGTAGATTTGGTGTTCCACCATTTTAGAGTGAAAAATGGTGCAAAAAATAAAGTGATTTGTTGGAAATACCCTAATAAGAATCTTACGTAAATGTCTCAAATAAAACAAAACATATTTATTAAGCTTATTCGAGTTGTACCACACCAACTCAACGCTATAACAAGATTCCTTTAGCAATGTAATTGCGAGGTGATTATTATCATCGATGTCTAATCATTATTATCTTTTTTCTCAACCTTTTTTGGTGTACCCAAAGAAGAATGAAAATGCTCATTTAAAGTTACTAAGCCAAGGAAAAGAGAAAACAACAAAACAAGCTTATGGAATTAATACAGGTTGAAAATGATAGCATGCTTGACCATGATATACTCCATTTGTTAGAAATTGTTGATTAAAATGTTTCATCTCATTGTGATTTTCAACAACCACAACACGACACGACATGCTTGTAATTTTGTTTTTTTTTTTCGTTTTTCACCTAGTGTTCGGTATCCAAATTGGAGCTCGATTAAATCCGGATTTGAGGCGGGAAGTACCACATTGGGGGTAAAGCGCTCCCTAACAAAGACGACTACATACCCAGGGGCTGAACTCGAGACATCTGGTTAAGGATGAAGAAGTATTTATCACTCCACCACAACCCTTTTGTTGGTTGCTTGTAATAATTTTGTTAAAATGATGTTAGCTAGCCCTTAAGCTATAACTAGAAGATTTTTTATCCTCTCATGTTTGAATAGTTCACACATAAAATATTATAATTTAAATTTAAATTATTATATAAATAAATCAATAAATCATTTACCAAAAACCTTAATCTAGACAAAGAGATGGAGTTAGAGTAGAACATACATATATATATATATATATATAGGAACTCAATAACTCTTTGATTAAATTATATTTTATTAAGAAATTTACAAAATATCTATAATATTTAACTGTAAACCTAGTTATTATTATGGATTAATCCATGATCGTTGTAAAAATCTATAAACTTCGAATGAATGACATTAGTTATGGCTTTGTAAAATCTAGACTACAATATGGAGTCTATTGGTGATACGCATGAATCTCTACTATATATACTAAGATACATATCATAGGACTTCAAAGCCATTATTAAGGTACATCATAGCCAATTACATACGACATTGTCCGTACTCAACGAGTTCTCAACTACCCTTGTATACTGATGATAGGCATGAATTTCCTACAATACTACGAATATAGGATTTCAAACCTATTAAGGTAAGGCAAATTACATATGAATGGATCAGTCGAGTTGTCATTTGAGAATGAATGTAAGTAAAAAGGGAGAAGCGAGGAAAATGAGAGATCTCATATTGTTTAGCAAATATGGTAATTTAGCCTATTATAAGGAGTTAACTAATTATGAGTTAATTTACATTAATTGAGTTAGTTGACCTTAGTAGTGTAAAAATGATGTTGTCAGTCTATCGATATATATCTCTTAAATCTATTTGTTTACCCTCACATGGATAACAATCGAATTTATATGCGATTTTAGGGCTACGTAATATAGTTTGACATAAATTGAGAAAATAGATCAATATTGATATCTATGACAGAAAAATGAATGCAAACCATACAAGTTGAACAGTATAGCCTTGAATGTTGGTCACCCTCAAGCCAGAATTTGCCTTAATCGATGTCAGAACAGAAAAGCAAGATAATAAAAACTAGAAATAATATTGTATAGCCTTTGGATGCATGTTATCATATCCATTACAATTAATCAGTCCCCCTTTATATAATAGGGGAGCCCTACTTTAGATACAATTCCACAAAAAGTAAGAAATTTCATGATTTGCTAACTAATCGACCTCTCCTTGATATGTGCAGAGATTCCCGTCGTGATATGATCGATTACTGATATTTTGGCCTTATGTTATTTGGTCCGATCAGGTTTCTTCGATCTTATTCGGAGTCGAAGTCGGTTCTGGAGTTACGGGCTCGATAATCTAACTTCGTACCTTGGTTCGATATAATCTGAGGTCGAGCTTCAACCCATTATGTTTCAGTCCCGACCAGTCATGCAACAAACGAGCTCGATTTCGACCATTTACAGATAGTCCCCTTATTTTTTAAAGAGTAAACGATGAGGAATGATATGAGCCTTCGTTCTTCGTCTCGATTCTTCATGCTAGAAATGACAAAACTGATGAAACGTCTCGTTAGTCTCATCTTAAATGGCATCAAATGTTTGTCAGTTACTGGTCGGCCATTACGGATTTTGAACCATCGTATGCAAACTATAAATACCTCAACATTATATCATTCAATACTTTCAAAACTTTTGGCTTCGTACACTAGAAATTTATATATCCCTGAGTACCAATTTTATGATTACTCTGAAATCTTTCTATAAGAACTTATGTTCTTCATCTCAAATTATTTATCAAATCCTTCTAACTTCCTCTTTTCCCTTAACTTTTCATAAAAATGGCGAAGACCTCAAAGTCTGTTCCTAAAAAAGAAGCTTTATCTTCTTTGCGACCGGCTAAAAAGAAAAATGTTCCATCTGCTGCCACTGAGGAAAAGACACCGAGCCTGCTTTGACTTCATTCCTTTGAGTTGCCCAATCAATGTTGACTTCAAAGTTAAGAAAACCTCTTCCGTAGCGGGTCAGTGCGCGCCGGTCTCAAGATACATATGATCACCAACAATCTCCTCTCCAACGTCAAGGAAGACTGCAATTGGGCCAGAAAACACATGGTGATGCCTGCGCCGGAGGAATCGATTACTAACCATGTGGAGGGTTTTTTAAGTGTTTACACTTATCCCTTTACATTGCGTTCTTTGGATCCGGTCATCATCGCCTTCTATAAGATGTATGAGGTGACTCTTGGTCAAATTCACCTCTCCTTCTGGAGGATAGTAATTCTCCTCCACTTCTTTGTAAGCAAAATCAACAAGTGTCTTTTCACCATTGACCACCTCATATGTTTGTATAGTCCCCGACTCTATCAAGTGGGATTAATCAAGCTTGCACGCCAAGCCTCTAAGGTCGAGTATAGACGAGGATCGAGATCGAGGCTGGTTGGGTTGATTCATTCGAGTGAAGACCTCGAACTTAATTCCGACTAAGGATATTCCATTCTCGAGAAATGGAACATAAACATAAGTATAACTTTGCCTTTAAAATTTCGTTTACTGTTTTTCCCTTTCCTTCCTTCTTATCAATGTTTCATGATGCATTGGTTGCTCGAATGCTGGATGCAGTTCCCCAACTCAAAGAGTGGGTCGAGGGCATTGTATCACAGAAGCCCTATTCCGAGCGCACGTGGAATGAAATTTCAAAGGGTCGGTGGGAGGCCTTTTCTCACAGTAAGACTCTTTTCTAAAATAGACATCACTTAGGTTTTTGTTCGATCCTACTCCCCCAATCACCTACTTCGAAATAGGATAAAGAGAAGACAATAAAAGGGGTTACGAGTTCCCCGAACTCGGATAAGTAGAAACCAAAAAGGAGGCAAATGCGCAAACCCAAGGAAAGCACTGGCGCCCTAATAGCGGACTTTGTTCACCGGCAGATGGATGCATCCAAAGAAGAAGAAAATTCTGAGCTGGTGGCTCGGGTACGAGTCGACACCATATTGCCTCGAGCTAGAGAGTCTACTGAGGGGACAATGAGTGGGGTCTGTGAACCGTAGAGGGGTAAGGCCGCATTGCCCCAAACTAGGGAGATAGAGAAGGAGACATGGCTGTCACTATTCGGGCAAAGGAAAGTGCCCCGAAAGATGCGCTTGGGGTGATTGATATCTCCGGGTTCCCTTTATTCTTCGACTGCATGATCAATGAGGCTGACATGCTAAAAGAGCATTCACACGAGAGGCCATAAGAGGTGGCAGATCTCAATCACCTCTTCAAATGCTCAGAATCTACCGCCTCAGAGGACATCCTGGGTTTGGTGACTTATCGATGCCAAATAAATCACCATCTTTGGGTGCTAGTGGGTCTTCTATGAGCCCGAAGTTAGTGAATCGGTTCCCAGCTCTGAGTGTTGATCCTGACCGAAAGCGTTCAATGACTATCTCTATCCCGGAGGATGCCCGGGTTCTCTCCACCCACGTCATGGTTGTTAGCTATCTTCGTTGCTTGGTGACTGAAGAATACCAGGACAATATGGACGTAGTGGAAGCGCCCTGCATGTTCAGTAAAGCTCAACAGGCGTTGAATCGGGTACTTCGAGTGCCTTTTTACCATGTAATTTAGATTTTAATTTAAAAATGATCATAACACTTTTCTTTATGCTTGCATGCCTTGTTACTTCACAATGAAACTTTCCTCTGATATAGGGAGGAGTTAACCCAACATGAGGTCGAGGTTGGGGAGCTTACTAAGAAGAGGTATACCTACAAGCTTCTCGGTGAGAAACTCCAGGCCGAGCTAGAAGCGGCTCCGAAGGAGCATGCCAAATGGGTCGAACGGGTACGATGAGTACTTGAAGATAGTGAGGATAATTTGGACACATTGGCTAATGGTCCAAACCTGCAGGTCCAAAAGAGGCTTGAACATATTGGGTAGCCCTAGGCGAAGGTGGATATAGTAAAAGCTGAGGTCGAAGGATGGAAGAAAAACATGGACCTCCTAGCCCGGAAAAGGAGACTGTCCAGGCTCAACTAGCATCGACTAAGGCCCAGCTCCGAGCAACAGAGAAAAAGTCCTGGACTTAGGCTAAAACAATCGTTGAGATCTGGTCTCAACTGAGCTCGCGGGTCTCGAGCCAAAAAATCTAGCCAAGGAACTTGAGGCAGCCAGGTTGAAGGTTGCTGAGGTCAAGGACGAAGCTCGTTGAAGTGGCCCAGTATAAGGCCGATGTCGAGGTAGCTCAGGATCAAGTGAAATATTTGGTGGAGCACATGAAGTGGCAATCCCGAATGGACGCCCTCAAATGAGTTCAAGCTTAGGGCTTCGACCTACTACCCGAGATCGAAAATGCCAAAATATCTGAGGCTAAGACCAGGAAATTAGCTTATCCTGAGGAGGAGGATTCCAAGAGGTCTGAAGACTCGGATGAGCTCGAAGGTGATGAAGATCCTGAAGGCGATGATGCGGCCCCCGGTTAAGATTAGGCCACTTAGGATCTTTTTAGGCGTTTTGTCTTTTAGTTTTTAGGCAGTTTTGACTGTTGTAGATTTTTGCATTGGCGCCATTTAGCCCTTGTAAAAATATTTTGGATAAATATATAAGGCTTTGTTTCCCCTTCAGCTTTCGAAATTTTCCTTTGTCTTATTATTTGTGTTCACAAAGATCAAAATGCCTTAGCATGAAATAGCTTAGGTTATGTTAGAAGGTTCAAACAAACCTCGACTTTACATTATCTTGTTTTAAGGTGTCTTGGGGGTTTGGTGTTACCGGAAACTTTCTCCCAAAGTAAGTAATTTAGATTATAGTTTGTGAAAGGTAGTGTTTAGAACCGGTAATGAAAAGTATTCTTTTTTGAAGTCCTATTTTTTGTTATAGATCTCGGACGTCTCCAAACCGTGTTAATATGGTTGTATCCTTTAAGTTCGGGAGTCGCCCAGTGGACTTGCTTCCCCGAGTTATCTGGGCTTGCCCAAGATAGTAATTCCCGAACGGGGATGGCTGTGGCCTTTAAACTTCAGGGGTTGCCTAATAGGTCTTATGCCCCCGAGGACTAATAGCTTAGACTATTCGAGTTTGTTTTCGAACGACAGTCCCCGAGTGAGAGAGTGATTATTCGATCTCAGGTTAAGGTGTCCCTTGGTCTCGTTACCTTTAGGGGATCGAAAGCAAGAAATTCCTTAAGAACTGTAAATAAGAAATTTTTAAAAGACAAGATAATTGGAAGGAAGATACTTCTCTTTATTCTTGTGTAAAATAGTTATACATGAATACATGCTTTATGCTAGGGCTCAAGAAATCTATGCGGGCGTGGTTCTTTTGACCGTTTGGCCCTTACAATAAATCCTATCTATCGATACTCTTCCATCATGAAGTAATTTCCTTGCTAAAGTCGATATTCGAGGGTAATTCCCCTAGTATTCGAGGTTGATTATAGAGAGAAGCCTCAGATATTGTTGATGTGATCCTTAAAACTGATTAATTATCCATCTTCCATTCTACGTTAGCACGATCCCTTATTGCCTCATTAAAAACCTTGCCGAAAAACACATTTGGGATAAAATCGGTTCAAGGGAAAAAGAGTGCAACACATGCTTTTAGACTTAAGACTTTGTGCGGTTCCCTATCGGTAACCTGCAAGTGTTAGTTCGAAATATAAATAAAATAAAATGAATGGGGCCATACCTTAGTAGTAGTATCATTTTAGGTAAGTTACATTCTGATTGCTCGGTAGTTGTTCTCCGTTCATCATTCTGAGCTTATAGGATCCTTTTTTGGTGACATCGAGAATTTGGTACGGTCCTTCCTAGTTTGGTCCCAGCTTCCCTTCCTTCAGATTTCGGGTGCTTAGTGTGACCTTCCTTAGTACTAAGTCCTCGATGTTAAAGTATCAAATGTTTGATCTTCTGATATTATATCTCTCAATCTGTAGCTTTTGGGTAGCTAACCGAACAAAGGTGGCTTTGTGCTTTTCATCCAATAGTCCCAAGCTCATACTCATAGCCTCGTTATTTGATTCCTTTGTTGCATATCAAAATATGATACTTGTCTCTCCGAATTCTAGTGGTATTAGAGCTTTGATAATGTAAACCAACGAGAATAGAGTGACCCCGGTACTAGTCTTCGAGATTGTATGATATGCCTATAGGACTTCGGGTAGGATTTCCTACCACTTTCCATTGGCATTGGTCAACCTTTTCTTAAGATTTTTGAGTATGGTTTTGTTGGTCGATTTGTCTTGTCCGTTCCCATTAGGGTGATAAGGTGTCGATAAGATTTTTTTGAGTTTATGATCTTCGAGAAACTTGGTCACTTTGCTATCGATAAATTATTTCTCTTTGTCACATACGATTTTGGATAGCATTCCGAACTGACATATGATGTGGTCCAAAATGAAGTTGATCACTTCCTTTTCCCTGACCTTCTCTTATGCATGTGCATCGGCCCACTTAGAAAAATAATCAGTCATAAATAAGATAAATTCAATCTTACCCGATCCCATGAAAGAGGGCCGACGATGTCCATTCCCCACTTCATGAGTGGCTATGGAGCCAGAACTGAATGCAGCAATTCCTTGGGTTGGTGAATAATCGGAGCATGTCTTTGGCATTCGTCACATTTTTTATGAACTTTTCGCATCATTTAGCCGGCTCTGATTACCTTTCGAACCAATGATTCATAGCCTGAATGATTTCCTCAGTTTCCCTCGTAGACTTCCCTCAAAACGTACTTGGTATCTCCCGGTCCTATACATATTGCTAGCGGGCCATAAAAAATTATTCTAAACAAGGCTTCGTTCTTGGACAAGTTGAATTGGGTTACCTTTGTGCGCATGGCACTCGATTCTTTTGGATTTGAGAGCATTTTCCCAATTTTCAAATACTCTACAAATTTATTTCTCTAATCCCAAGTTAAGCTTGTCGAGTTTATTTCGGCGTGACCTTCTTCCACTACCAATCTCATGAGTTGTACGACTGCCCCCAAGTTGAGCTTGTTGTCTTCGATCTATGACCTTAAGTTTGCAAGGGCATCTATCTCGCTATTTTAATCTCAAGGTACGTGCTACAAAGTCTACTCTTTGAACCAATAGAATGTTATGTGAAACTTATCTAGGTACCTTTTTCATTTGTTCTTTTTTGACTTCGAACGTTCCATTAACTTGGCTCACCACAAGAAGGGAGTCACACTTAGCTTCGATCACCTCTAACCCAAACTTTTGGCCAGTTCGAGGCCTACAATCATGGCCTCAAATTCGGCCTCGTTGTTAGTCAATTTCACAGTTCTAATGGATTATCTAACTCCATTGTATGTGGGTGGCTTCAGTATGATGCCAAGTCCGAACCCTTTTACGTTTGATGCATCGTCCGTAAAGAGGGCCCAGATTCCCGATGATGTCCTCGAGTTTGCCAACAAATCTCTTTCGATTTTAGGTATTAGGGCCGGAGTAAAGTTGTCCATAAAAACTTCTAAAATTTGAGACTTAATGGATGTTCGGAATTGATATTCAATATCGTACCCGCAGATTTCTATGGCCCATTTGGCTAATTGTCCCGAGAGTTCGGGTTTATGCATCATATTTTGTAATGGTTAAGTTGTCACAAAACATATATAATGGCATTGAAAATATGGTTTCAGTTTCTTAGAGATGCTTAGTAAAGCGAGCGTCGATTTTTATAGGTGAGGATATCTAGTTTTGACCTCACCTGAGGTCCTGCTAACATAATAAATTAAAAATTGCGTACCTTTTTCTTCCTGAACTAGGAATGCACTTACCACTATTATGGTGCTGCCAAATACGAGTATAATTTTTCGTCTGACCTCGGCGTGTGAAGAAGTGGTGGGCTCGATAGATATCGCTTAAGTTCTTCCAAGGACTGTTGGCATTTCGAGGACCAAGTGAAGTTGTTTTTCTTCTTCATTGATAAGAAAAATCGGTGGATTTTATCAGAGGATCTCGAGATGAATCGCCCCAGGGCGGAAATGTGCCTAGTTAGCCTTTGCACGACCTTCATACTGTCCACTACCATGATATCCTCGATAACTTTAATCTTGTCGGGGCTGATCTCAATTCCTCGATTGGATACCATGAACCCGAGAAATTTACCTGATCCAACTCCGAATGCATATTTTTTTGAATTCAACTTCATGTTATACTTCTTAGAGCTTTAAATGGTCTTCTGATCACACAGACTTAACTAACATATCGTCAATATAAAATTCCATGAATTTTCCCCTTTGTTCTTCAAACATCCGATTTACTAGGCGTTGGTAAGTGGCACCATCATTTTTTAATCCAAATAGAATTACGTTATAGCAATATGTGTCATACTTAGCAATGAATGAGGTCTTTTCCTGATCATCCGGGTTCATTCGTATTTTGTTGTACCCGCAGTAGGTATCGAGAAAATTATGGATCTCGTGGTCGGCCGTGGCATCAATCATGCAATTGATATTAGGGAAAGAGAAAGAGTCCTTGGGGCACGCCTTATTTAAATCTTTATAATCCACACACATTCTCAATTTGTTCCATTTTTGGGGACTACTACTATATTTGCTAACCATTCTGGGTATTTGACTTCCCGAATAGACCCTATTTTAAGGAGTTTAGTTACATCGTGCTTGATAAAAGCATGTTTGATCTCGAACTGGGTTTTATTTTATACTTGATCAGATGGAATTTCAGGTCCAAAATCAGCTTGTGAGTGGTGATCTACGGTGGGATCCCTGTCATATCCAGATAGGACCAAGCAAAACAATTTATCTTAGCTATAAGATTCTGAACGAGTTTTTTCTTAAGCTCGGAGGTTAACCCGTGCCCAGGTATACCTTTCGATCGGGTAGATGCTCGATCAATGTGTCTTGCTTAAGCTCTTCGACCGTTCATTTTGTAGCATTAGAATCATCAGGTACCATAAAAGATCTGGGAACCCCGTAATCATCATCTTCGTTGGGTCCCCTGTTTATTCGATTGGATTATGGCTGGTGTCGATAATTGCTATTTATCTTCCCATTTTTTGCTCAAACATGGTTCCTTCGATATTGTCAATATTGATACCGGAATCATTTCTTCTACTACAAATATTTCCTTTACAGCTAGTTCCTCCTCGTAGATCATTTTAATCCCTCCCGGTGTTGGGAAATTTAGCACCTGGTGAAGGGTCGGGGGTACTGCCTCATGTTGTGAATCCATGGTATCTCGAATAAGGTGTTGTACCTCGTGTCCCCTTCTATCACATAAAACTTAGTTTCCTGGATGGTCCTGGTGGTATTTACTGGTAATGTTATTTCTCCCTAAATAGTTTCACAAGCTATATTGAACCCGTTTAGCACTCGAGCTGCATGCACGATTTGGTCCTGTATGCGGAGTTGTTCTACGAACCTCGATCGAATGATGTTGGCCGAGTTACCTGGATTAATTAACACACGTTTAACTCGAGATTTATTCACAAGTATAGATATTACCAGTGCTTCATTGTGGGGTTGAATGATTCCTCCTGCATCGTCGTTGTTGAAAGACAAAGTTCCTTCTAGTACGTAATCTCGAGTCCATTCTCCCTCGTGATGAATACTTTGGTGCATTTTAACATCAGACCTTGAGGGACATCGAACCCTCCAATGATCATGTGGATGACATGTTGAGGTTCTTATTGCTTAGTTTGTTTATTGGAGTACCTATTTGTGAAATGATTCTTGGCTAGGTCACTTAAAAATTCTCGAAGATGCCCGTTGTTGAATAATTGGGTTACCTCCTCCGTCAATTGTCGGCAATATTCTATTTTTTGGTCGTGAGTGCCATGATATTTGCACGTTTTGTTTGGGTCCCTTTGGGCTGGGTTGGATGTAGAGGTCGAGGCCATTTGGTATCTTTGATGAGTCCGATAGCTGAAACGATAGAAGCATCATCTATGTAAAAGTTATATTCTGACAACCTTGGTGCTTCTTTGAGTCTGATAGTCCTATCAAAACCATTCTTGCTGATGAGTCCCTGGTTTTTCTGGCCTCTCGTTTCTCCTTTCATTTTGTATAGAACTCCACCCGTACATATTTCCTCTTCAATCCTCATTGTACGGGTTGTATCGATCCCTATTCGACCTTGGTTGAGGATCAATATCTCTCTTGACTCTATCTACGACTCCAATAGGATAAACGAACCCGGAAGGAGCACCCAGTTGATCATCTTCAACTCTGATCTTCGATTGATATCGATTACGCACATCAGCCCAAGTGACAACCAGATATTCTATCAGATTTTGTATGTAAAGCCACCAAACTTTGAACATTGAGTCATGTGGTAAAATTTTGAACGGCCTAGTCATCAGCGACAAGTGGCAGGTCCATCCGTTCCATTTGAAATAGAGATACGAACTCTCTGAGCATCTCATTTTCCTTTTGCCTTACTTTGAAGAGGTCTAATTTTCTGGTTTCGACCTTGATAGCCCCAGTGTGTGCTTTCACAAAAGAGTCTGTAAGCATAGAAAATGAATTAATAAAATTAGGGGGTAAGTTGTGATACTATATCATGTCTCCCTTTGACAGGGTTTCTCCGAATTTCTTCAGCAAGACAAACTTGATCTCATCATCCTCTAAGTTGTTTCCTTTGATGGCACATGTGTATGAAGGGACATGATCGTTTAGATCTGTCGTTCTATTATACTTAAGAATCTCGGGCATGCAAAATTTTTTAGGGATTGGCTTTGGAGCCGCACTCGGAGGGAAAGGTTTATGTAAAAACTTATTGGAATCCAAGCCTTTCAATATTGGAGGTGCTCCCGGGATCTGGTCGACCCTCGAATTGTAGATTTACACCTTTTTGTTATTTGCTTCGATTTTCTTTTCCCCTGACACTAATCGTTTTGTCAGCTCTTCAAGCATCTTTATGATTTCGGGGTTGTAACCCGACTTGCTCCCATTCGACCTTTTCGCGGTCTGTTCCTCCCTGCAAGTGATCTCACGAGACAGATTGGGCTCGATCCTGCTCGGTACACGGCTTTAGTTTTGTAACTGAGCTATTGTCGCATGTTGGGCCTGCAACATTTCGAAGATCATTCATAAATTGACCCTGTCTCCTTTATTGTTTTGAGTATTATGTGCTGTTAACCGAGCTCCACCATAAATGCTATTCTCGGGGTCAGTAGGAGGCTTGTGTCAATAGCCACGTGCGAGTTAGCATCCAATGGGTCCGCAACTGGAATTCCGACGGGGTCAACGGGCGGTACCTCGTTACCAGGCGTTATGTTATTGTTTTTACCGTGGTGACCAGACTCACCGTCAGCAGGTAGAAATGCTAATTGTGAGTTTGACATTTGGAGCTTAAGCCTGAAATCAAAGACACTTCAAAGAACAAGTGAAAAATAGTGTGTGTTATGAAAATTCGAATCAAATAACCACTATTATCCTTACGCCCACGATTGGCGCCAAACTGATTATCCCTAAACCGGATATAGTTAAATTTATACCCATTTTAAGGATATGTGATATAGTTTGACACAAATTGAGAAAACCGATCAATATTGAACTTAATAACACACAAATGAATGCAAACCACACAAGTTGAACATTATTAACAATGTTAGCCTTGAAGGTTGGTCACCCTCGAGTCAGAATTTACCTCGATCGATGTCAGAACAGAATAGTAAGATAATAAGAATTAGAACTAATGTATTGCATTTGGATGCGTGTTACAATGTCCATTATAAATAATTAGACCCCTTTTATATAGTAGGGTAGGGGTGTCCTACTTTAGATACAATTCTACAAAGGTAAGAAATCTCATCATTTGCTAACTAATCGGCCTCTCCTCGATACGTACCGAGATTTCCGCCGTGATTCTGACCGATTGCGGATATTTTTGCCTTCCGTTGTTTGGCCCGATAAGGTTTCCTCGATCTTGTTCGGAGTCAAAGTCGATTCCGGAGTCACGGGCTCTATGATCTAACTTCGTACCTTGGTTCATATAATTCGGGGTTGAGCTTCAACCCATCATGTTTCAGTCCCGACCTATCATGCAGTTGACAAGTCCGATTTCGATCGTATACACTATTAGTTGTAAAAAATTGATGAGTGTACACTAAAATAAGAGGGAACATGAGTGCAAAGAGGCAAAGAAGAATGATTTTTTCTACAGATCTCTATATCTTATTCAATTGCTTATTGCTCTTAATTCATAATGTGGTCTCTCGTCCCCAAATGAGATAAGCATTATGTAACGGTGCAAGTTATATTAAACAAAACTAAAATAAAGGGTTGGTGCGGCTCTGCACTTGGATTTGGTAGGCCACCCTATTTTGATGATAATGTTGCTTTTTTATTTCTCATGCACTCAATTATATATGTAAATTGGGAACCAAAATCATCCCAAGTAGATTTTGAAGCTTAGCTTTTCACTAGCATGAAATCAGAAGGGGGTGACTATTTAGTCTTCTTTGTCATGAGTATTTGTTTGATCTTTTTGTATCTCAAGTCAATATTGGCAGGCGTTTTTCCCTTTCCCTTTGCCCTTTATGTTTCTTCTTCCTTTTTTTTTTTTTTTGGTGTGTGGAGATTTTCGAACGTAAAGATTTATTAGTTTGGCCAAGCTTCTTTTGAAGTAGAAATATTTTTTTTTGTCAAAACTGTTTTTTTTCTAAAATTAAGGTATTTGGTCAAACTTTTGAAAGGAAAAAAAATACTTTTGAGGGGAAGCATAAATAGTTTTGGAGAAGTAGAAAAAAATACTAGTTTTTTTCCAAAATTATTTTTTTGAAAAATACTTTTGAGAAAAATACACTTAAAAAGTAATTTTTTAATATTTGGCAAAACATTAATTGTTGTTCATAATTGCTTTTGAAATCATTTTGCCAAACACAAACTACTTCTCGCCAAAAGTACTTTTGAGAAAAAAACTTGCAGCTTGACCAAACGTTCTATAAGTTTAAGATTTTAAACCATATTACAGCTTGTTGGAATATTTTGGATTTAGTTTTGACTTACTTTTTGGAAAAGTTTTCGGAAAATAATTTTGGAGAAAAGTTGTCTGCATTTTAATGTTCATCAAAAATTATTTCTGAAAATTATTAGTATTTCTAGAATCTGTCTTTCGACTATTTATCTTTTTTGAAAAATACTTTGATTTTAATTTTCAAATATCAAAATCTATTTTTTAACCATGTAATTTTTAGCTTTTAAGACAAGAGGGGTTGCTCTGATGGTAAGCAACCCTCCACTTTCAACCAAGAGGTTGTGAGTTCGAGTCTCCCAAGAGCAAGGTGGAAAGTTCTTGGAGGGAAGAAAGCCAAGGGTTTATTTGAAAACAGTCTCTTTACCTCATGGCTCAGGGTAGGGGTAAGGTTTGCGTCACACTACCCTCCCCAGACCCCACTAAGTGGGATTATACTGGGTTGTTGTTGTTGTTGTTGTTGTAATTTTTAGCTTTTACAGAAGTTATCAGTACACATGAAAAGTTGCAATAAAGCACAACATATGAAGAAAAATTGGTTTTATCAGTCACCCGACCTATAAGGTTCAACGACAAAATTCAAATACTAGGTTAAAAAGATTCAACTTAAATGTAAATGCAATTTAATCTCTATATTTTGCAAGATATGGAAGTCATTAATTAACTTTTCATAATTAAAAGCTTAAAGATTATTGTTAAGGAAAAACTTATTGTAAATTCTTAAGAATTATAATAATATTATAATAATTTAATTGTACAAAAGAAGATCATTTTGAATTTTATGGGTGCCAGTTGAGAATTTTACCATAGACCATCTATTATACTTATTGCTATTACTTAGCAGGCGTTTAGACATAAGAATTGTAAAATTCTAAAAATATTCATATAAAAATGCTATTTGAAATTTAGAATTATTTTTAGACAAAATTTAATTTGGGTTGTTTTTGAAGTTTTGTTAGTGATTTGAGTAAATTTTTAAAAGAATAGCTTTTGGAGTTTTTTAAAATTTCGAAAATTTTTAAAAATGCATTTTCAAGTAAAAATTAAAAATTTTATAAGCAAACGCAAATTCATGTCCAAACGGGCTCTTAGTATGAACTAAAAAGTAGGGGCATCTTGGGATCCTTTTTAAATTTTCAGCTGGATCTTCAATAGCAGTCCATATGGATGGTAGAAAGCTGATGATTGATTAGGAGTTTGATTTAGTTTTAGTTTACAAGCAAAGTGACAATTGTAATGACAACCTAAGAAAAGGAAGAGTAGCAAATGTGGACCAATGTCCTCCACCATATAACTCTACAACTTTGATTATGACATGCACTTTGAATTACGTTCTCATTTACAACTACTTACTACGTGTTTCTTTTTTCTTCTTCTTTCCTTTTTCCTTTAAGATTTTTTATGATACTCGTACTTTCTCCAATTTTAGAGAAATGAATTTCCTAGCCCTATAACCTATTCACTTTTAATGATTCTAATTATATGTACAAGAGGTTGCTTTGATGGTAAGCAACCCTCATTTCCAACCAAGAGATTGTGAGTTTGAGTCAATTTTTTAATATGCATATAAGTAAAATATTATATTTTTAAAGGTATATACCACATATTAAACACTTTTTGCCGGAATTTTTTTTATTTCTTTTAAATTTGAATGCCCTTACGAAAATTCATAACTTGCGAGTGCATGCATCTGGTTAATGATGATTTTCAAATACATTGGTAAAACTGAGGCTTTACCAATGTAAATAGCCAGGTAGAATTATTACTGACCTATTCACTTCTAATGATTCTAGTTTACTTGTAAATAGGTAGAATTATTACTAAAATATAAACTTATTATTGAAGTTGGCATCGGTAGAAAACCCCTTTCCTCCCTCCCTAACCCCCCCCCCCCAACCCCCTCTTTAATTTTTCTGAAGAATTAATCTAATTGTTTAAATTAAAAATAGCAAGTTAATAATATGTATATAATACATGTATATTACATGTATGGTGTAACGGCTAAAAACAGTAATCAGTGAATACGACAGTTATTTATATACAGATTTCAAACCTTTTTTTTTTTTTTGTAGTCTGTACCTACTAACCTATGAAGTTTAGGAAGATACGGGTTATTACCTATCCACAAAATTTAGGTCATTTACATTTGGTGCTCTCCGTGTGGATGATGAATAACATGTGAATTCATTTCATTTACTAGTGTAAGTTGTATGAAACATAAAATAAAATTTTCCTATAAGATGACGATAAATAGCTAAGAGTCCAACTTGACTCTCGCGATCTCAAATTCAGTTGCCAAAGCCTGTTAAGGCTTCTCGAACTTTGTTAATTATGTCCAAGAAGAAAGGTTAGACTATCCTTAAATGGAAGGAATATATTTATACAAAATAGCTAGAGATCATAATCACAAGAGTTAAAAGAAATAATCCCTAAGATTTTGTGAAGTTCAGATAACACTTTGGTTTAATTCTCCTTCTCGTGTATCTCTTTGTACATAAACACTCTGGACTTTATCATTGCTGGTTGCAGGTTTGATATGACTATTTCAAGGAATGCCCAAATAACTTCAATCGGGTTAACTCGTCAATAAAAATCATGCACTACCATTCTGGGTGAAAAGGGTTGACAATTGGTTGGCTGCGTTGGGATGGTTGATATCCAGGAATCAATTTCTTTTGATGTGTGATAGCATAGATGTTATTATTTCGTAGTTTCACCTTTAACTAGATATTTCAAATTAAATCGTATAAATAGAGAAACTCTTACTAGAAAGTACTTCCATCTTTAATGGGTCCTATGTGCCTATCAAGGTTAAGGAGTCAACTGAGCATCTCAGCGGCGGGATTGAATTTCCGGATCGAATCAGAGTTCACGCTGCCTGCCCTGAACAAATAGGAGGCGTGGGCCACAGGTCGCACATAAGCCGCCGCCGGCCTCCCCAGGATTTTCCCCCGAATCTACCTCCATCCCTAGAGGAGCCGTATGAGGCGGAAGCTCCACGTACGGTTTTGAAGCCGAGCCTTTCCAGCAATGGGGCCTAGGGACCGATATGATGATCAAATTAGTCGGGTCGATGAGTTTTGGATACCAAAAGAAAAAGTACATGTGAACCTTCTAACAAGCAGAATAGGAAGTGACACGTAGTCATCTCTGTGCGAGGCTGCTAGACAAAAGACCATCTCAGCTAAGATGCTCACGCATAGTTTTACTTGTTGAAACTGGATTGGGGTCAAACTGAGAAGGTTACTGACAATTGATTCTGTTGAAATCACCATTGTTAAGGTGATTTCTTCAGCTAAGAAGAGAAGAAGAAGAAGCTGTGTAAAGAAAGAGAGGGACGATTTCTTTTCGATACACTCCAAAGTGTATACATACACACTATTTACTAACCACTACACACGTGTATATATATATATATTTACATTTTAACTATTTACTAACTACTAATTAACTAACTAATCTAACAAAACTAATTAGCTAACTAAGCAGCTATTATTTCAGTACTTCAACACCCCCCTTCAAGCTAGATGGTGTGAAAATATTCAACACCCCTAGCTTGGATAACAAATGATAGTGTTGCAAGCTTCCAAGTCCCTTTGTCAAGATATCTGCTTCTTGTTCTTCTATTGGTACATATTCAGGATGTACCATCCCTTGTTGTACTTTTTCCCTTATGAAGTGACAATCAATCTCTATGTGCTTTGTTCTTTCATGAAAAACAGGATTGCTAGCTATCTGCATTGCTGCCTTACTGTCTGTGTATAGCTGAATTGGAACATCAATGTCAATCTCCAGTTATTTGAATAAGCCTAATAACCATATTAGTTCAGCTACTGTTAGAGCCGTACTTCTGTATTCTGATTCTGCTGAACTTCTTGCTACTGTATTCTGCTTCTTTGACTTCCAAGCTAATAAAGAATTTCCCAATTTTACCAAGTATCCTGTCACTGACTTCCTTGAGTTTGGACAACTTGCCCAGTCTGCATCACAGAATGCTTTTAAGACTGTGCTCTTTTCTGCACTCATCAAAATTCCTAATCCTGGTTCATTCTTTATATACTTCACAACTCTGTATGTTGCTTCAAGATGTGATTTTTTGGGTGATTGCATAAATTGACTCAATGTTTGCACACTATAAGCTATGTCTGGTCTTGTTAAAGTCAAGTAAAGTAGCTTCCCAATCAGCCTTTGATATTCTCTTACATCTTCTAATGTTGTGTCATCATTGAGTTCACAGTGTTGATCATACTCAATAGTAGTGAGTCTTTTATTATGTTCCATTGGAGTTAATGCAGGTTTAGAACCTGATAATCCCAATTCTGTAATCAGCTCCAGTGCATACTTCCTTTGACAGAGTAGGATTCCTTGTTGTGATCTACAAACTTCTATTCCTAGAAAATACCTCAGATTTCCTAGGTCCTTCATTTTGAAGTTACTGTGTAGAATATCTTTGGCTTCTCTGATAAGATCAGCATCATCTCCTCTGATTAGAAGATCATCCACATATACAAGTATAATGACTTGTCTATTATGTTTCTTCAAGATGAATAAAGAATGATCATGTTTACTCTGCTGAAAACCAGCCTGCATTAAAGCATTGGAAAGTTTGAGATTCCATTGCCTAGATGCCTGCTTTAATCCATATAAGGATTTGAGTAGTCTGCATCCTGTATTCCCCCCTTGACTATCAAATCCAGGAGGTAACTGCATATATACTTCTTCTTCAAGATCACCTTGAAGAAAGGCATTGTGAACATCCATCTGAAACAATGGCCATTGATTCATAGCTGCCAAGGCAATAATAGTCCTGATAGTGATCATCTTCACCACAGGAGAGAAAGTTTCCTGGTAATCCAATCCCTCTTGTTGATTGTAACCTTTGGCCACAAGCCTAGCCTTGTATCTTTCTATAGTTCCATCTGATCTATGTTTGATTTTATATACCCATTTGCAGCCAATGGGAATCTTTCCTTTAGGAATAGTAACCACTTCCCAAGTGTGATTATTGACTAGTGCATCTATCTCAGCTTTCATAGCATCTATCCACTTCTGATCCTTCATAGCCTGCTGATATGTAGCAGGTTCACCCTCTGATGACATTGTAGTAAGATAGCTATGATAATTATTGCCAAGTGAGTCATAACCCAAATAGTTAGACAAAGGATACTGACACATAGAAGATGAAGGCTTCATAGTAGGACATATGTAATCTTTAGCCCATACTGGTGGTTTGGACCTTCTACTGGTTCTTCTTGGCTGAATATGTGAAGTTGCTTCATCATTGATCTCTGTGACTTGATCTCCCTCCAAGTTATTGACAGGCAAATCAACTAATTGAGGTATAACATCATCATGTTCAGCAATATTCTGCAACTCCTGAGCAATCTGCAACTCCTGAGTATGATTGTTAAATTCTGTGGCATAGTGTCTGTGTTCTTCATGAAATAATGGAAGTGTCTTCCCTTCTTTGATCAGCATAAAAGGAAATACATCTTCTCTAAAAGTGACATCTCTGCTAATGAAGAATTTTTTATCTTTAAGATTATACAGTCTGTATCCCTTTTGAGAAGTAGAATACCCCATATGAACTGCTGTTATTGCTCTAGGTAGAAACTTATCATGCTCTGTAATTGCTGTAGCATAACAAAGACATCCCATAACCCTTAGATGCATCAGTGAAGGAGGTGACTTATGAAAGACCTCAAATGGTGATTTTCCACCTAGCACAGAAGAAGGAAGTCTATTAATCAAATACACAACAGTCAAAACACAATCTCCCCAGAAATGAAGTGGTATGCCTGCTTGAAATCTCAATGCTCTTGCCACTTCTAGTATATGCATGTGTCTCCTTTCCACTACTCCATTCTATTGGGGAGTATGTGGACAACTACTTTGATGTAATATTCCATTATCTGATAGAAAACTTGTGCATTCAGAACTAAAGAATTCAGCTCCATTATCAATTCTAAGGCATTTAACAGCATGATTTAATTGCACATTCACCATTTTGATAAAGGATTTCAGAATCATAAGAGTATCACTTTTCAACTTCATTAAGAAAACCCAAATCATCTTAGAATGATCATCTACCAGAGTTAAAAAGTATCTGTTTCCATTAGATGTAGGTACCTTGTAAGGCCCCCAAATGTCTACATGTACTAGTTGAAATATTACTGCTGTTCAAGTAATACTAAGAGGAAATGGATTTCTAGTTTGTCTTGCAAGTGGACATACAGTACATTTATTGAAGTTACAATCTGCAGACAACTTGTGCTTCAGAAATGTCAAATGCTTCATCACTCTTGCTGGTACATGTCCTAATCTCTTGTGCCATATATTGTTGTCCATGTAACATCCTCTGCTAAACAACCTCTAACCTGTTGTTTGAATTCATTTGTGCATGATCCACTTGGTGACAGCAAGTAGAGGCCACCCTTCTCCTTACCAATCCCCTTCACCTTCCCAGTGCATAGGTCCTGGAATACACAAAATGATGGAAAGAAGAGTGCTGAGCAAAACAACTCCTTGGTCATTTTTGAAACTGACAATAGATTGTACTTGAAGTCAGGGACATATAGAACATCCTGAATTAGCTCACCATCAGTGATCTTACACTTTCCTTGATACATGACTGGTACTGTCTTACCATTTGGTAAATGAATATTACCTCTTTTGATGTTAGGCAGTTTAGTTATATCATTCAACATCTTAATATTTGATGTCATATGATTTGTTGCTCCAGTATCAATAATCCAAGAAGTATCACATTTTTGAGTCAAATGGGAATCAGTGTTACCTGCCATATTGACTGCAAAATCTTCTCCTTTGTCCTGATTCAAAAGCTTTATTATTTGGTTGTACTGTTCATCAGTCAAATAATTGTACATTCCCTGCTTCTCCATATTGAATTCTGCATTTGTGGTACTTGGAGATCCAACTCCCTTAGCATGAATTCCATCATCTACAACTGCATTAGCTTGCCTGTACTCTTGCCTTTTCTTTCCCTTGAAACCAGGTGGATATCCCACCAACTTATAACAAGTATCTTTAGTATGACCCTTCATTCTACAATACTCACAGTACAAATTCCCATATCTTTTGAATTTCTGTGGATTATCTCTTGAACTCATTAAAGTAGTAGAATCACTTGCCTCATTCATAGGTGTATAGTTCATATGGATCTTCCTCTGATTTTCCTCATTGATTAACATAGCATATGAACGACTCACACTTGGTGATGGTGACATAAGTAACATCTGACTTCTAATGGCATTAAAGCTATCATTTAATCCCATTAAAAACTGAAATTTTTTTTGCTGTTCTAAGTGTGCTATGAAAGCTCTAGTTTCAGGAATCACAGGCAAAGTAGGAGTAAATGCATTGTATTCATCCCACAGCAACTTAAGCCTAGAATGATAAGCAGAAATACTAGAAGTACTTTGAGCAATTGTAGCTATTTCACGCTGAAGATTATAAATCCTCGATCCATTGATTTTGTCAAAACGATCATGTAAATCAGTCCAGACCTCATGAGCATTATTGGCATACACAATTCCATTTACCAATTCCGGCGAGACAGTATTCATAATCCATGTTAACACTGTAGCATTAACACACTCCCATTCTTCACCTAAATCGTCAGTGAATTGATCTTTAGTGCATGTACCATCTATGAATCCTAGCTTCCTCTTAGCTCTCAATGCAATCTTCATTGCTCTGCTCCAGACTGAATAATTCTCGTTCCCAGTCAATCGAACGGAAATTATTACATTTCCTGGTGCATCTGAAGGTTGCAAATACAAAGGATGCCTCGGATTATCAATATTCACTTCCGCCATTGTTGACCTTCCTTAAACACAACAATTCGAAGAGATTCCTCTACAATTTCGCAGACCTACTCTCGAATTCAATTCTCTCAACTCCGATCGATTCTCTCAGCTCTGATACCATGTTGAAATCACCATTGTTAAGGTGATTTCTTCAGCTAAGAAGAGAAGAAGGAGAAGCTGTGTAAAGAAAGAGAGAGCCGGTTTCTTTTCGATACATTCCAAAGTGTATACATACACACTATTTACTAACCACTTGACCCACCTCATATATACACACGTGTATATATATATATATTTACATTTTAACTATTTACTAACTACTAATTAACTAACTAATCTAACAAAACTAATTAGCTAACTAAGCAGCTATTATTTCAGTACTTCAACAGATTCATTGAACAAATTAGATCCTTGCTCAATGCACTTAATTAATCATTAAAATTGTGCCTTCTTATAGGGACATAAAAATAATGAACTCTTTGTTTTCCTTTAGACAATCTTTTTTTTTTCCTTCTAATTCTTCTTTGTAAACGAAAACGTCAAGACCCTTCAAGGTGGCCGAATTGGTTGAGCGGGAGACTTCCCAATAAGAGATCTAAGGTATGAAACTCACTTACATACTTTCTCGGTTGAATTCATCATACGGGTCTTGCCTAATGCAATTTATATAACTCTTACAATTTTTACCCTACCAACCGAAAGGGATAAAAGAGCTATACGAATACGAGGTGTTATGTTTGTGAACAATCAACGGTGGCCTTCCAGTTGTAACGTCTTGAATTGCATGATCTACTTAGCTTTTCTAAATACGTAATAAGTACTATAATAATTTTGTACTAGTATTTCTTTTTAGTAACAGAGAAATAACTTGAAGCAACTAACTTCTTCTTTGCATAGATGAGGAATGGGCTAATTCCATACATATTGTAAGCTTTTATATCAAGTAAGATCCTTAATTAGGCAGTGTTCTACCTGAATTCCGTTTGACAAAAAAATGTGTATTTCAGTCAAAACTTATTTTTAGAAGAACTTGAATTACTGCTAACCAAAAGTTTTTTGTATTTTCTCAATTATAGAAAAAAGACAAAAATAATTAAAGAAATAATTGATTGCGAAGTCAAGATAGCAGAAAAGTAAAGTAAATATATTCCAATATACTGTCAAATGCCACTTACGAATGAATTCTTTCCCCTTTTATAGGGGTTTACAAATACAATGTTTCCTCCCTTTTATGGCCGGATCATTATGACATTAATGACACTAATGATTTGTTATAATCAACAATCGTAATTGTTTGTGTAGCGGTTCCAATTCTTACTCCTCATTAATTAGAGATTCGTGAATCTTCCCCTTCTTATTGTCTCGATTCATTCAACCCATATTTGTTGAATGATTTAGACTCAACAACTGTATTCCTTTATTTCGTGAGTGATTTACCCGTGCCTCTTGTATCTTATGCATCTTCTAATGCAGTAATCCAGCTCTCACCTTCTTAGTGATCTATGTAGAATACCTTGTCAGCCACACATAATTACACATGTCATATTTATTTTCCACCAATACAAATTCACATTTGATAGTTGACGTTATGATCTTGTTTTGCAAGGCCTCTTTGTGTGGTTATCACAAACTTTTATCAGGCATTTCTTCTTCTTCCATAAACAGAGGTAAGAAGATGAATTGTTACAAGAACATGCAAACGAAACCCATAACAATGACAAAAACCAGCATAGTTGAAACTAGGATATTATTCAATATGAAAACAACATATACACTATATCAACACCAGCCATTAGGCCATTTATTCTTGGGGTCTAATCTTTTAAAGAATTTCTTTTTCTTTGAACTAGAACCTAGATATGAGCTCGAGCTGGGAGAAGCTGGTCGCACTGTATTCAGCTTCTGTCGTGGTCGCCATATTAGTTTCCAGAACTTACCTCGACGGACTGGGGTGGCGAGGCACTCGTATTTCGAGGCCTCGGCATTCAACAAGTTTAAAAAGTTGTCATGTTCCAGCTCCATGAAAACTTCATCCCTAGTCCTAATGGTATTGAGCCTAACGTACCTTTGCTCCAGAGACTCTTTGGGTACATTTCTTGCCAATAGAGGAGAAGCACCACCCCAGTTATTTCTACCCAAAGATGGATGTTGGGGTGTCCTGAACTCTAGTAAATCCCTCTGCCTCATTTAGTTCCCTTTTCACTTTCTTAGCTCTTTCTATAGCTATATCACCACTCTTAATACATAATAATATAATATATCCAAATGATTCTTGTTTGAAGTCACTCTAACCTATGTCCAAAAATCTTTTCTTGTCCTTTACAAAATGGATTTTCCAAGATCCAGCTCATATGATTTGGTCATCATCGCCTTTCAAATAAAGCTTAGCTATTACAATAATTAATCTCAACTTCTACCTAATGGGAGTGTATATGGTCATATTCAGTCTACTTTGGCACCAAGTGGATTAATTTAAGATTGATAATGTGGGTGAAAAACACAAGAAAGGCATAACGGGACGGCTAACTCGAGAAATAAATACTAACAAAGTTGTACCTGGAAAGATCCTGTTCTTTAACTTGCATGACATTTTATAAATGAATATGAGCACATTTAAAATTTATCTTAAAGGATATTATTATATCTATATCTTTTGCGCATACTCTTTGTCAGCTACTGTCAAGGAAAATAGCAACGTTTTGATATATATAGCTCAGTAACAAATAGCTCTAGGCTCATGATTAATATCCAGTATCTCAATGCCCGGGGCAATATACAAGGACTAACAAAATCTTATTCCACGTGAAGCTCAGTGCTATATACAAGGAGAACATATCTAAATCTTCAAACAGTAGCCCTGATTAGCCATAACTTGCAAGCTGACCTAGGTTCTGGTTAAATTATGATTGCACTGTACTAAACGGTACTGCTGCAATCTGCATCCCTGAATGCTGCACTAGAGAAGAAATATTGAATCGTTAATCTAATTTAACAAAAAAATTGTATACAAGTATCTTCTTGCTTCTCTAATTTCGCTTCAGCTAGTCTTGTGCGTAGTTCTTTAGGATTTGATATCTTGTTAACACTACAAAAGAAAACAAAACTAATGACATCAAGCCTCTCTTAGTTGTGACTGCAAAAACAGTATCAAATGGCATTTAACCTTTAAGGCTCATTGCTTATCATTTTAACCAAATATGTAGAAAAATTATCAGGCAGGCAAGCTTAAGGAGAAACAAGCTTTTACCATACGAGAAGATCCCCACTAGCTGCCACCTTTTTGTAAATCCATTCAGGAGAAAGTTCTTGCAATAACCTGAGTTGCTCTTCAACTTCTTCTGCAAACATAAAACATACAGATTCAAGTCAGATGCAGTTTCCAAGACATGCAGCGATTCAGTTAAAAATGATTGTATCCAGGCTTACTTCTATCAGCAATCTCTAGATGGTTTGAAATTACTTTATGAATAAGTTCTTCTTTTGTAATCACCATGTGTCTTCCTGATTGAAATAGGAAATATATCATGTCAAAGAATTTAGTAAGCTTGAAATCATCTGCTTGCGCCATTTCGCTTGGGATAAGGCTGGATCTTGCCCCTCTAGCTTCTTCCTCTCTTTTTGTAGTATCTGCAGAGTCATGAAGCATTTGTCACTGGCACTCAATAGTAGACTTAGAAATGTGGATATTCCAATTCCTCTCCTTTTACATAACTAGGGAATAAACTTCATCTAAGTTACAAACTTAGGTGCAATTAATCTGGAAAAGGTAATATCATTAAGGAAATTAATCTTAGAAAATTAATTTGTGTCTAACCGACTGCAGAAATGTCGATGATATCATTATTTATTGGCAATCCTGCACCCTCACACGCTTTATCAGTAACCTTTGAACTCTTCACAGGAGTATTGAAGTTCAAGGACCTATTACGAGGAGGTCGCCTAACTAGCTTGCTTGGTGATTCAGTTGAATGACTATTAGGACTCATACAACATCTCTTGGGGGATTGAGGCATAGGGGTAGAAGTCATCAGTTTTTCTGGTGCAGACGTAAGTCCTGCTTGAGTTCCTTCAGCAGTTAATAAAGCATATCCATCATCGCCCCTTATATTCTTCATTGGAGTGGCAGGCAGAGGAGACAGCAGTAAAGTATCGAAAGCAACCACTTGCGATGAGTTTTTAACTGTGCTAGTTTGCGTTGTAGACATTTTAGAAGGACATATATCAGAAGCTGTTGAGGTTCTTTCATTAGAACTTTTAGCTATTTGGCATTCACTGACTGGTGGATGTTGCTCGCCATCCTCCGCTTCACCAATTGATACTTGGTGTGAAAATCTTCTTCTGAAAGATTGAGACAGGTGAGATGCAGATGCTCGCTGCTCTGGCACTGAACCAATTGGTGTCTCACTCATCAACTGTGAGCCACCAGATCCAGATGAATTTGTCAATACTTCTTGCCTTGTATCACCGGATGGTCCAGGTAGTTCTTCCTCAGGAATGTCTTCTCCCTGCATCCAGAAATAGTATTCCTTAAAATCACCAGCTTTATCGAAAAAACAATTTATATACTAACTAATACCTCTCCTTCCATTTTTACTAAAGGACTCTAGGAAGCAAAGGAGATTGAGAAGTATTGAGATTAAATTGTATTTATCTTGTATGAACTTGTATGTTAGTTAGAAGTAGTTGATTAGTTAGTTGGTTATTCCAGCTTGATTAGTTAGTTGGTTATTAGTCCAGCTGTCATTTTTGTGTGTACATTTCTTTCATTTTTAGTTAAGTTTTGATTCCTCGATGAGGTAGTTGCTCCTTGCTCTTCTATCCTCTTCTCTTGCAGAAGCTTCGAGACTCTGCCATGGCAGCTGAAGTTGAGCTTCATTGAGCTCATTTTAGTTACAATCTTCACATGGTATCAGAGCGAGGTTAATACTCCTCAGATCGCAAGGTTAATCTTCCTCACATTCTCTTTTCTGCTAAGAGATTTCCTTCTCTTTTAAATTTCTGTTTCTGACCTAGTATGGTCGATTTGCTCTAAGCTCGATCAATTTCTCATTTTTTAATTGATTCATCGCATAGCATAAAATCTAAGGATTTTTCATTCTAGTTGTTCTTTGCCCTATCAAATTTTCTATTGATTCAAAGTTATAATGGCTATCACTGACCAATAAGATGCGAATTCTGCTAATACGAGTGTCACGATACCTCCGAGTGGTGGAATTGACCCAAGCGATCCCCTGTATTTGCATCCTTCTGTCAATCCTAGAGCAATGCTGGTATCTGTCCCATTTGATGGGATAGGCTATAAATCCTCGAGGCGTAGTGTTCTTCGTGGATTGTCCGTAAAGAACAAATTAGGTTTTGTCAGTGGAGAATGTAAACAACCAACTCTGTAATCCCCAAACTATAGGTAGTGAGAACGATGTGATAATATGGTAACATAGTGGATCTTAAATTCTCTTTCAAAAGAGATTGCATATAGTGTGGAGTATGCAAGTGATACTGTTGAATTGTGAAAGGAGCTGAAGGATCGTTATGAACAAACCAATGAAGCTAGGCTGTATCAAATTCAGAAAGAGTAACGATTTCTTTCAAGGAGTCCTTGACATTACTGCCTATTCCACTTAGGTGAAAAAGTTATGGGAAGAGTTGAACACTTTGAACAAGAGGACTCAGTGTAGTTGTGTTTGTAGATGTGGGGCAAAGGAAGTCATGTACAAGGCTGAGCAAGATAGAAGGTTAATACCTCATGGGACTTAATGAGGTATATATTGTGGTTCGAGGGAGTATTCTTATGATGAATCCACTACCCACATGTCACGACCCGGATTCCCCCACCATCGAGATCGTGATGGCGCCTACCCGTGGTAGCTAGGCAAGCCAATTTACTCACCACCTTTACATTTACACAACCATCCTATTCTCATATTTAATAACAGGAATATTAACAATAACTTTAATTGCGGAAGTCTTTTTAATAAAAACTGAATAATAGTGTGAAATACTCGATAATAAATCCTCTACCCAAGATGTGGAGTCACAAACTCACGAACTACTAAGAATAACTACACATAATGGTCTGAAAGAAATAAATAATAACCGTCTATCTCGAAACAATGAGACTACAGCAACAATGAAAACAATAAGAAGAGACGTCGGGCCTGCGGATGCCTGCAAGCTACCTCGGTCTCGGAAGTATAATAATCCTTCTAGTAAACTATAGCTGCTGCTCCTGCTCAAAACCTGGACCTGTGCAAAAACAGACACAAGTGTAGTATCAGCACAATCTGACCTCATGTGCTTGTAAGTACCTGGCCTATCCCGGCAAAGTAGTCACAAGCCTAGGACCAAACACTCACATAAACCTGTGCAGTTCTATATACATATGTACCACAAACTAACAGAAATACTGAGTAACACAAATAGCAAGGGAGGGAACATGCTAGGGGGAGCACAATCGAATATATATAATTAATCAGTAAGGTAAAAACAGAGTGCAACAAAAACGTTATCACAAAATAAGAAATTTAGTAGTTGCACGGCATCACCCTTCGTGCTTTTACTCTCATCCTCACCAATTAATCAATTAAAAGTGCACGACATCACCCTTCGTGCTTTTACTCTTATCCTCACATTCATGGCATGGCATAATCCTTCGTGCATGATTTAAGTAACAATGACACGGAATGTTCCTTCGTGCATAAATAGTAAAACATGGCACGGAATGTTCATTCGTGCATAAATAGTAAAGCATGGCACAAGATGATCCTTCGTGCATAATTAGTAAAACATGGTACGGAATGATCCTTCGTGCATAAATAGTAAAATATGGCACGGAATGATCCTTCGTGCGAATATAATTAAAAATGGCACGACATCAACCTTCGTGCATTATCACTCTTCCTCACCCAAACAACAATCACAGTCAAGGGGCAAGAAGAATGAAGTATATAACAAAAACCATACCGGCAAGGGAGTAACAACAATCATAATAATATCCCGGCAAGAGAATAATAACAACAACACAGCAAGGTCCCGACAAGAGAACAATACACAACCTTCACAACCCAACAATGGCTTAATGATATAACTTAGGAAAGTTCCACATTAGCTCACAACATGTATCAACAAATGAGTCACGATCATGCTAGACTCCGGTGTATAGTTGCTCGTCACCACGCCTATACACCGCACTCGATCATTTAATAATTAGCAAATTGTTATACTCTCTCCTATTCCCTCAAGCTAGAATAGATCAAACATTTACCTCGAAGCCTTGAAGTCCAATTAACCTTCAACTAATGCTTTACCTCGTAACTCAACCTTCAACTCACTCGAATCTAATCACAATTGGTTCAATTACTTTAATAAACACTATATGAATTGGTTTGAATGCATAAAAATGGTTTTCCTAAATCAAAATTTTCCAAAACGGCCCCAGGCCCACGTGGTCGAAACTTGGGGTTCAGACCAAAATCCGGTTATCCATTCCCTCACGAGTTCAATTATATGATTTATTTTGAAATCGGATCTCAAATCGAGGTCCAACTCCCCAATTTATGAAAAACCTAGGTTCTATCCAAAAACATCAATTTCAACAATAAAAACCTTTGATTTCACATGGAAAACATGTTTAGTGATGTTAGGAATTGAAAAAGTTGAGTGAAAATTGACTTACAAGTGATTTGGAGTAATATTGCTCTTGAAAAATCGCATATTGGGTTTTGGATTTTGAAAGAATGGTGAAAATGGGGTCTAAAATCGTTTAAGTATAAAATTGCACAGGTGCGGATATGGGAATTGCGAATATTTGTTCGCAATTGTGAACATGACAGGCCAACCCTCAGACTTCGCAATTGTGAGGTCTTTGTTCGCATTTGCGAACTTAAGCAAAGCCTGGGCTTTTCGCATTTGCGATGATTTGTTCGCATTTGCGAACATAGGCCAATTCTGGGTCAGTTCGCATTTGCGAAGGATTTGTTCGCATTTGCGAACTCAGGCTAAATTGGGACTGCTCGCATTTGCCATCCCTGCCTAGGCTGCCCAGCTTCGCATTTGCGAAGATAGCAGCTGGGAAAAATACCAGCTGTGATTATTTTCAATATTTGCTCTCACGACCTATCCAATTTTCACCCGAGCCCTCGGGGCTTTAAACCAAACATGCACACAACCTTAAAAATATACGAGAATTTATGGTGTGTTATCTTATGTGATCTTCTAGATCACTTGCCTCCTTTATTATGATCATTTTGATCATTTGGTCACCTCTTTATCAAGAAATTTATTTGAAATTGATTGTCTATACACTTTAAGCTTACCATAGACTTTGTCCTTCTAGGACTTATTATAATAAGAACATTTGCGGTAAGAATACAGTTACTTTCTTTGAGTCAGTAAATGCGTCTGACATGCTTTGCAATAAATTGCACATGAATTATCCTTTTATGAACTTCAAGTTCATATTATTTTATTCGAGGATCTCGATGTATAAATGATAATTTATTCCCTGTAACTTTTCTCAACTGTTGTATCTTGTTTCCCCCCCATGTTAGAAAAACTAACTTGTTTCCTCAACTTTGAGAACCCATCTTTGTATGTTATGGTGTTACTCAAAATATACACCGCAGATCAATAATAATAAGATAAAATTATTTGGTTTCTGATCCCGAACCACTTGTGAGGGGAGAATATAATATACTTGCGTATGTAACAAATATCAAACTGATATAGATAACTTTGTTCTCATAAGCAATAATTTAGTTATTGAGTGGAGGCACTCAATAAATTATTTTCCTAAACCAGCTGTGATGTAGACCAACTTATCAAGATGAACTTCTTGAATAGAAAATCTAGAAATTATGCTCTAAATCAAATTATTGAGCAAGTTACCTCGCACACACTGGCCAGGTTGCGGGTTAATAATAATTGCACATGTAACCATCTCCTAGATGCATTTTATGTGGTATATATGGCGGGTGAATGTGCCCATATCCACCTTTGATATTTTCAGCATTCATGGGATTCAATCCCAATTTTAATTGATCTATTAATTAATGAGAACAAGCAATGTCTAAGAGAATACGTAAAGAACTTTCTAGTTCTTTAATATTTACCCATATAAATTCTCTTTTATTTTTGCTCATCATACTTGAATTAACATGGCTAAACCAATTATGCCAACTGGATAAATTATCAATATTGATAAACTTCAAATTTACACCATAACTTGTGCAAGTATCAATAAACTCCAAGTTTATTATGATATGGGTTTTTATATCGATAGACATCCACTTTATTGTGGTATTCTTTTGTTTATGTAGTACAAATTGGAGAATAAAGGGGTATCTTTTCACATGCATATTTCCCCGCTACAAGTTGTAGTGATAGAAGATGTTAAATTTTTATTTTATTTATAGTCTCAATATAATCAACCGCTTTCGCGTATACTTTGGAAACTGAATAAGTTTCTTTGAGACGTACTACAACACAATACCTTATTGGTAATTAATTGTATTTCTCTAAAATAGTAATAATTGGCTCTTCCAAAGCTCTCAATTAATTTTGTACTACCACAAATTCATCAACATCCATGTGATGAATATCTCTTTTAAAGAGAAAGTTATACCATTATGGCCATGATCGAAATCATTATAGGCAAAATATGTTGCTTCTATTACTTTTTCCATGTAATAATCCACTGCCATAATATTATGGCTAATCACAATGGGTATGTGATCAATGACCATTCATGCCATAATAATGAAATTATTTTCTTATTTCATCTCAAACATCCTTCTAGAGGTGAGTCTCGTGTAATCACTACCACTAGCACATTTATATTCTTCCAAAAACGAATATATATTCATAAACCAGATGTTTTCTCATTCACATCATGAATGGACCATAATCAAATCTCATGTCAAATCGATGACAAATATTTTCACAAAGTGTATTATTTTGAGAATACTTATTGTTCTCATTGCCACAATGATGATGATATAATTTCGTTTATTACCACGTCCATATCCATTGATTATTCATGCTAATAATTTTGTCTTCTTTCAGGACTTATTACATACTGCTATCACATTCTCTAAAGGGAATGAGAATGGAGAAAATTCAATGGGACGGGTTTTCACTTCTTGTGCGCATGATCATACATAACTTTAATCATGGCAAGACATATAAATTTTACCACTTCATGTGTGTGTAATTTCTTAAAAACTCTATTAGAGTTATAATCAAACTTTGTTGTCTTTGCCTGTATATAAAATCAAATTATAGAATTTCAAGAATTTGAAAGAGAAAAGTAAAATACTTACCTTAAATCCAGAATTTTAATCATGAAGGAAGTTCATGAAACAATTGACAATTATTATGCTCAATCCCAAAGTTTCTACTCAATTAGTTAGAATCTCGTGCTGATAACGTGTTATAAAATAATACTAGAAGAAGAAGAGTATTGCAGAGCAAAGTAGAGAGTGAGAATTCTTATTGATATGAGATGAATTATAATGAAATAGAACCCTCTATTTATAGGAAGATGTTGACTTAGCCACCAAGTAATAAATCCTAAAATCTCTCTAAATATGAACATTCACCATAAATAAAATTCTATTTATAAAATGCATAAGTTTCTTATCCGTAATTTTCATTTTCTCGAGTTTATCCTACTAGTAATTCTCTTTTCCTGTCACCTCTCGTCCAAGAAAAAAAAAATTAACTTAAATAGTCATTTACTTAAAAATAGCTATCGGCTATATAAGATACCTATAATAATAGTATATGATATGTATATAATTAGTGTATAGTATGTATTATGGGCTATAAAAGTAAAATGGTCATTTGTGTAAAAATCCTGAAAGAGGAAAAAACATCTCCTTTATAAAACATGAAGCGATGAGGGATTGAAGTAACCACCTTCGACCGAGGGTTTTACAGGGTTTAACAGAACCAAATACTCTTAAGCATCATACTAGGTTCTTCCCCTGAACACCACCATGAGAAGAGTTTCATCTTTAGCTGCTCCACATCTCCAGGAGTACACCAGAACTTCTTTCTCTCTCGTTTCCAAAGACGTCATCTCCCACTTTTCTTCCCTCTCCTGCACCACCAGCATCAATACAAATGAACCATTATCCCCTCAACCATCAAATACCCATCTCAAGTCATGCAAAAAGAATCAAGCTTTACTCTTCTCCAATATCAAAACTCAGACTTTCAACACACTTGCGGATCAAAATCCACCTCAATTATCCTCAAGACAGAGAAAGATTAGAGAAAAATCACAACTTGAAGAGGCTTTTGAGTCAGCAAAGACAATTCAAGAAATGCTTCAGGTTTTTCAAGAGATGGAGACAAGCTTTGATGAGAGGGAACTTGGTTTGGCATGTCTAAGAATAGGTCTCAAACTTGACCAAGAAGGTGAGGATCCTGAAAAGGCTCTATCTTTTGCTAATAGAGCTTTGAAAGTATTGGATATTAATGATAAATTGTCTTTGCCTCTTGCTATGACCTTGCAATTGTTGGGTTCTGCTTGTTATAGTTTGAAAAGATTTAATGATAGTTTGGGATATCTTAATAGGGCTAATAGGGTTCTGGGTCAATTAGAAAAGGATGGTTCTTGTAGTGCTGAGGATATTAGGCCTATTCTTCATGCTGTTCAGCTTGAATTGTGTAATACGAAAACGGCTATGGGGAGGAGAGAGGAGGCCCTTGCTAATCTTAGGAAGTCCTTGGAGTTGAAAGAGATGACTCTGGAAAGTGATAGTAAAGAACTTGGAAATGCTAATAGGGATGTAGCCGAGGCTTATGTTGCGATTTTGCATTTCAAAGAGGCTCTACCATTTTGTTTGAAGGCCTTGGACATACACAAGGCAAAATTAGGGCTTAATTCGGTTGAGGTTGCACATGATAGGAGGCTTCTAGGAGTTATTTATACTGGATTAGAAGAACATGAGAAGGCATTGGAACAAAATCAATTATCACAAAGAGTTTTGAAAAACTGGGGTCTTGATACTGATTTGCTTCGTGCTGAGATTGATGCAGCCAATATGCAGATAGCCTTAGGGAGATATGATGAGGCCATTAATACTTTGAAGGCCGTTGTTCAGCAGACTGGAAAAGAGAGTGAGGATAGAGCTATGGTATTTATCTCAATGGCAAAAGCATTGTGCAATCAAGAAAAGTACACGGATGCGGAGAAGTGCCTTGAAATTGCATGTGGAATCCTTGGAAAGAAAGAAAAAGTTTCCCCTGTTGAAGTTGCTGAGGCATACATGGAAATTTCTATGCTGTATGAGACAATGGACAAGTTCGAAGCTGCTATATCACTATTAAAGAGAACACTGGCAATGCTTGAAAAGCTGCCTCAGGAACAACATTCAGTTGGAAGTGTTTCAGCGCGAGTTGGCTGGTTACTGCTCTTAACTGGTGGGGTGCAGAATGCTATTCCTTTCTTGGAGGATGCCGCTGAGAGGCTGAAAGAAAGCTTTGGATCAAAACACTACGCAGTTGGTTATGTTTACAATAATCTGGGTGCAGCATATTTGGAATTGGATAGACCACAATCTGCTGCACAGGTTTTTGCTTATGCCAAGGATATCATGGATGTTTCTCTTGGTCCTCATCATACAGATTCAATTGAAGCATGCCAAAACCTTTCAAAAGCATACGCTGCCATGGGGAGGTAGGAGATTCAATCTTTTCTTTAAGCTTTATTGGCATTTGTTAGTGTGCAGTATTCTCTTTGAACGACAGGACCTTTACCAAGTATACGATCTGAGCAATTGAAATCTATGTTATATGAATCCTTCATTTATCTTGATTTACCGGTTCAAACGGGCCTGTGAGGTAGGTATAGAGGTATGTCATGCCAAGTAGAAAAAAGATTAGAAAAAACTGCACGTACTCATATCCAATACTTGCACATCCCTGTACTCTATATGTTTAATTGAGGCTATGCAACATTTATTGAAACAAGAAACAAAAATATTAAGTTGATTCTTGAGATTACCTTTCTGCCTTCTCTTATTTCCTCTTGCCTCTTGAATTTGTTGATATGCATACGCTGCTATTTTTTGTATTCCTCATATAAATAAATCTTATTAATAGGTCAAGGGAATGGGGATTCCTCTTAGTGGCCTTTTTTTGAGATTGGTACCTTGTTTATCTGACATGTTATTTCATATGCCAAGCTTCTGTGTGCTCTTTTTGTCCCTTGTGCTCTTACACAAATTGTCGAGAACTAGTCTTTCCAGTGCTTTAAATGTACTATGGCCTAGGTGCATACACTGCTTCATGACTGTTTTGCCCTATTGGAAGTATATCGATACCAACTTTAGGAGTCTCTCTTTTCTTCATAGAGTTAGATTACTGGTCTGCTGCTATGCTGTTACTGTGACAGCATTATCCTCAGTTTGATCATATTGAGGCAGTTTATTACCAACAAATTTGATCAGTCATCTAAATAAATCATTCATGGTTGGTATAAATTCCTAATATTTATTAGATGGAGGTATGTAAAGGAGGATAGTAGATGGAAACAACATCAAAGCTTGTATTTATCCATCTCGGCAAGTGACTTGACACAATTGAAATATCTTGAGAAGCTTTAATTGTAACTATTACCTATTCAAGTTTGATTTACAGTATGAACCTTAGTAGATATAACAAACTGAAATTTTTTATCTAGTTAAGTAGAAGACTTGACATTTGTAGCTTTGCAACTAAGGGTGTAGCTTAGTGGTCGAAGAAGTTGGAATGAAAATCAATAGAGATTAGAGACTAGATGGTTCAAATCCCAAGAGAGGTAAAAAAAACCTCACGTGATTTCTTTCCATTTGCTTAAATCTTGGTGGATAGAGTTACCCAATTAATATACATAGTACTCGCTGGAATAGCCGAGGTATGCATGTTGGTTGGACACCACCAGTATCAAAATACGAGACATATGTAGCTTATTAGTGAAGAATTTAAATCAGTAGATTAGG
This sequence comes from Nicotiana noctiflora, assembly GCA_032618575.1. NCBI lineage: Eukaryota > Viridiplantae > Streptophyta > Magnoliopsida > Solanales > Solanaceae > Nicotiana > Nicotiana noctiflora. The sequence goes on along the minus strand of JASVEL010009479.1, from coordinate 8,154 downwards.
TCAAGGATTTTAAACTCACCTATAACATTTGAGGCCGAGAATATGTTTTTTCTGTTGTGAGATTTAGAGAATATCTTTCTGTTGATAAGTAAAGGTTACAAAATGGCGGCAAGAGAGTGCTGGAAACTGTACAAGATGTATGACTTAGTCTCCTACAAAATATGAGGAGTCTATACTCCAATAAAGTCAAAAGGTATGTTAATAGAGTTAAAAGGGGTACCAAAATGATGTACAGCTTTCATCTTACACCAAAAAGAAGAAGAGTTTAGACAAATAAGATACTATGATTTTGAGTAATCCTTTGAAAAATCTGGAACTTCTTTCCTTCCGTATTGTGCATGTAATGCACATGGGGTATGCCGTTCCATTTTTTCTTCAGGGGTTGTGCAGTTCTCTTCCTCTCCAGCAACTGATTACATCCTTCTCTTTGCTAGTATCATCCATCTAACTCTCAACAGCCTGGTAAACATTTTCTATATATGGCCATAGGGACAGGGAAAACAGGTATTGCGGGTTCTCTTCTGCAATATCACAGTAGCATCTGCAACAACATATGTGTACCCTCCATATCCTTTTCTGGGTGAGGCAGCTTTGTGCATTACTATCCATGTGGAACACATTGTTTTTAGGGGTGTCTTGATCTTCCACAACCTTTAAGGGCCAGTTGCTTCCTCTGCCACTTGTAACCAGCAAGTTATAGTAAGACTTAAACGAAAACGAGCTACTCTTATCTGCGTTCCATGTAAGGGAATTTAGTATTGAGCCTAGCCTTGGGGCAATCTCCACTCTCCAACTTAAGAATATGTTGGACCATACTTCTATCCAGATTCTGATAATTTCATTCAGGATTATAGTTCCCACTTGTCAATTAATTTCCAGCCTTCAATAGTAATGTCTTGCTCCACGGCCATGCAGTACAGGTCAAAAAAGCTTCCTTAAAGGACCTTCTAACCGTTCGTCCTACCACATTTTGATGTTCTTTCCATCAGCAACCTTCATATTACTAGTGTATGAAATTCATGCCATAAGTTCCTTGTGCTCTTCCAAACAGAAAACTAATATGTTATGAGTTACTGTCCTGGTACACCAAGCGCTGTGAATCCTATATTTTGCACTGGCTCTCTTTCTCCGAAGGGCTGTCTCTGTTGAATCTTCATAACCATTTGAACAATAGGCATTTGTTCTGTAGCCTCTAGTTTTTTTAACTTCTAAGTCCCCTTTAAGCTTTAACTGTGCTTGCTGTTACAATAGACAGTTTCTAGGAAACTGCTCCTTGTTCTTTGCGGTGTTTCTCAACATATGCAGGCGCAGGGATAGGAGCATCACATATATAATAGTACGATCCAAGACACTATTAGGACTAACATTGTTGCTATAGATATGTATTGCTTTTCCGATATTAAAAGTCTCCGTTCAAACTATTCAATCACACCTTCCATATTGGATTCCACCTGTTTTTTCCTTCCAAAGGAAAGTGCAAATATAGGTTTGGTATTTCCCCAACACTACAACCCAAAGTGCCTGTTAGTTGCTGCTTGTTTCTTAACTCGTTTATTTGAAACAAAGAGCTCTTTCTCGTATTTATATAGCCCGAATACTACCTCGATAAATAGTAAAGCTGTTTCTCTTGTGCCCTATAGAAAATAAGCTCATCACCGGCATAACTGGGGAACCTCTAGTTTTAGAGAACTCCTAATTTGGCTTAAAAAACCAATCTTGTACTAGTATTGGAATGAAATAAACCCGAATAAACCAGATTGGACAATGGATCAACATCAAGCAAAGTGATTTATATTTTTATACTATACAAAGGATGCCCGTGTATTGGCTCAGTAAACAAACTATGTAGTATAAGTGGTTTTGGTTGAAGAAAGATTGTATGCATGTATAGCCTTTTTGATTTATCATAAAACCCTACATTTGGAGTTCTATTTTTATGTCAATATAAGTATATACATCTGAAAAAGAAAATGAAGTTGAAAGTGGAAAACGAAAAACAGAACCTTTTCTGTCCAGGAAATTTTATTACCATAGAAGTTTATTCAAAATTGTTTCCCGAGTATTATTTAATGATGCAATTGGTGTCCATAGGTTGCACAGATCACTTTCACCTCTGTTTTGAGCATTTCCTACTGGTGTCAAGATAGACATATTTCCAACTTTAGTGCATTGGCATTACGCCTTTTAATAGTTTAATTGGAGTCAACTGCTCAACTCATTCCATTTGGGGTCGCTGGTGCTGCTGACGCTAAATTTAATCAGACTTGTTAATAATTAAAACCGATCTTTCTCGATTCATTCACTTTTTCTGCAGCAGCGCAGTACATTAGGTTATTACTAGTTCATACAAGGATATCAGCTATTCAATCACCACTACATTCTGGTTACTTCTGTTTCTGGATTTTCTCGAGTTAGATAGTGGCTCTAAGGGGGACTTTCTATGTGTCCAGAAAAGTACGTCATAATCTTGGATGACATATTGATATGCAGATTCCGATATTGACTTTCTTTGTAATGTGGCTTTATAATCAATTCCAGTCGGCTAGATTCATGTATTTGTTAGTTGTCATTCTTCTTCGTGCTTTCTGTCACTGCATCTGTCCTAAACTCTTAGGTGGAAACTTAATATACTACATAGAGTTTCCGTACATTTCTAAATTTGAGGACAAAATTGATTGTCTTTATAATGTTTTCCACAGAGCTTTAGTCGTCATTGTAAAATAAAATCCTCAAAAGACAACAACAACAACAACAACTATGCCTCAGTCGCAAGCAAGTTGCGATCGGCAATATGAATCTTCATTCCTTTCTTTTACCTCAACTCATCATTACCAAAATAAAATAAAGTTACAAGTAAAAAAGATAGAAGTTCTGTACCAAGTCTAAGACCTATTCCCAACTAGTAGGTATCACCTATATGGAGTTTTCTCTTCCATTGTGCCCTATCTTTAGCAAAATAAAATCCTCAGAAGCAAATAGATAACTCTCGAGAAGGCTCTGCGGAAGTGCAATTTAGGAATTTTGAAGAAGTGGGTACAGTGATTCACTCATGCAACTTCAGGGGTGTCAGGGCCAATTATGCTTCTAGGGGTTCAGTTGTAGCATATGCTTCCATATTCGTTGACAAAATTACCTAGGCCTGTATATGTTCTCCTAAAACCTTAGTTATGAAATCATTTTTGTTGAGAACTGAGCTAAATTGACTGTTGCAAGTGATCTTCCTTATCACTTGTAACTATAAGTTCTTGAAAAGGTTTGAAATTGGATGAAGTTCTGTATCGTTAGAGAAGTATGACTGCATGAGGTACTCGTTCACATCGCTTTTTCATGTGTGTGTGGCTGAGCAAAGATATTGTGAATGGTTTGTTTTAGTTTATGATGCTCTTAGTTGGTGGAGAAAAGTGTCTAACCTCTTACATGTGGATTTTTCAGCTATCACCTTGCAATAAACTTCCAGGAGAAAGCAATAGAGGCTTGGGAAGGCCATGGTCCAAGTGCAGTAGATGAACTTAAGGAAGCTCATCGACTTCTCGAACAACTGAAGAAGAAAGCTTCTGGTATATCCGATGGGTCTGTGATGAAGGCCTTGCCTTTGGCTAATTCTAGTGAAGCTGGCTTTAGTAGTAACTCACAAGTTGGTATTCCAGTCATTGAGAGGCAAAGAAGTGCAACATAAGTTTATTAACATGTTCTTTTCCTTTGAAGGAATAATTACCATTTGTTAGTTTAATGTTTCCTTTTCACTGTAACATATTCTTATAAGCTTCATTAAAGATACTTAAAGCTACAAGATCCATCAGTCTGCAACTTTCATCTACCATAGTAAGTATTTTTAAAAATTAAGACCTCTGTCTTATTTACCAGATGCTGGAAATCACATACTAGCTAAGAATGCTGCTGATTCATTTTCATTCCTAGGTGTATCTAGGTGATGTGTTTGAGTCATCTCTGGTTATTTAGGCTTCCAGCTTGGTTCTTTTGCTCGTAGCTAATATAGGACTGAGACGAGTTTAAATGGAACGACGTGAATAATGAGTATTGATATAGTTGACTTGTTTGAGATTGAAACATAGTGATATGATACGTTGGCTCAAGGTTAACTTGTTTGGGATCGAAGGATAGTTGTTGCTTGTTACTGGTGCCAACTGTTTACTAAATAGCATATGCTTCTAGAATGTGCTAGGTGTTGTTTACATACAGAAATATAGGAATAAGTGATGTTGGTGCTGACGAAACTCACGTGGCATGGAAACAGGGAATTGGACGTGAGAATTGACCATGCTACATTTTCGTTTATTGTCTCTGTATTTTGTGACATAAATATTTGGAACACGCAGAATCTTGAATATAAAAATTGTACGGGAGAAAGAGAGTTTGAATTAGTTTACTCTATTTTCGTAGATTGTGAATCTTGAGGTTTGACTTTTTTCTGTTTATACTTTATTAGTGCATTCACATTGATAGAAAAGCCTATCTAAGCAAAGGTCTACTTCTATCATTTTGGTTTTTGGGCTCCACTATCACCTTATGAAAATATATATTCTAAGAAATGAATAGCCTGCGTTTGAGAATTGTCCTCGGTTTGATCTTTGCATTGAGTTGTTTAGCTAAACAATTAACAATTCTGCATTAGGTAAGGAGAGATGTCGAAAGCTCTCCAGTTCCATTTTGGATTCATTGGAAAAAAAGCCACTAACTGCCAGTCCTTAAACCATGTATATAAGTAAGAGTGACAAATGGACGAGTCGGGTCGAATATTGGTTCGGGTCGAAAATAGATATTGAGAAACGGATAAATTATTCGACTTAATCCATATTTTATACGGATAAAAAACGGATTAACCGACGGATAATATGGTTATCCATATTATCCATGTCTTCTTGAATATGATCAGTTTTAGGAGAATTCTTAGTCTCCCAAACTTGAGGAACCTCCAATTTGGCTGTACAAATGTAAAAGTTACACTCCTTGATTATTCATTTTCTAAATTGATGATATGATTCTTATCCATATTTGACCCGTTTTTAAAAAATTCATTATCCAACCTATTTTTAAGTTGATAATAGGTAGTTAACTGTTTTCTTTTAATAATTTTGCCACCATTGATTGTGTTAATTCTTTAAAATCAAGCAAATATATGTCTGTGCACCCACGCCTAGAGGCTCCTATGGCGTAATAATTATCGGGTGCACTTTCAAATCAAACTTCGGCACGGAGTATATATATATATATATATATATATATATATATATATATATATATATATATATATATATGATAGCTTGATAAGTCTGTGTGTATGTGTGAAAATCACTAAAATTTTGAAAGAATATAATTTTGAACTTAACATTTCAAAAGTCTAGTGGGTTCATGATAAGAAATTAAAGTTAAACTTGTTAAAAGTAAATTCTATATCTACATTTTCACAATAGTGCACCTATTATCTTGAAATTCTAGATCAGCGGCTTCAAATTAAACTTCCAACTAGATTGGTGACTGCTTAATATTATGTGTTTATTTTCTGTGTACTGATTGTACGTGAAATGTTTTATACTGTTAAGTGAAGCTGACCGACAACATGTAAATTTTCGTACCAAGTATGATATGGTAATCTAAAGAATAGAGAAATAATATTCTATAACTGATTAAATTGCACGGTACTTTTTTTTTAAAAACAACTTATTACTCCCTCCCTCGACTTTTACTTAGTACGTTTTGACTTTTTATGTCCCTTAAGAAATAAAAATAAAGTGCATAATTTATCATGATATCCATATTAATTGATGCATATTTATTGAATTCGAAAAAATAATTTGAAATAAGTAATAAATACTATGGGTATAATAAGAAAAAGATTGATTTCTCTTTATATGCGTAAAGCATCAAATAAAAATGAAAATTTATTTACGGAGGAAGTATCATTTAAACACTTAAATTATAGATTCCAACTCTTTCTTTTCAAAGACAGCTTAAGGCCAGTTTTGATGTTCACATTTTGCGCCTAGAAAATTGTTTTTTACATGTTTGACCGATCATATATGTGGTGATTATATTATTAAAAAACTCCAGAAAATCATCCATTAATATGGCCAAAAAAACTTTGTGATGCTGTAATGGGTCCTTTGCCATAGATTAGACCCTTACTTTTAGTCTCTCTTTCTGGTTTTCTCAGAACTCTCAAGATAAAAGGATAAGAGATCCAAGTAGATGGAACACAATCATTTTCACTCAACAACAATTAATTACTTCAAGAAACAAAATTATTTTGCAACCTAGCTATAATATCTTAACAATAATATTTTCTGAACACCTCTCTCCTATTCTTGTACAACCATGAACTAAATTTGAAGCTAAAAAAAAAAAAAAAAAAAAAAAAAAAAAAACATGTTAATATTTGTGTCAGGGAGCCAACTTTGCAGCAAAAGAATGAATAAACTAACAGATTCAACATACTTAAAATTCAAAAGGTAAAACTGAAGTTTTGGATCTTCTATGTCCAAAAGAAAATATTGATTTACGAATTGATCTACTGCTACTTTCTCCATTGTTTCTCACCTCTCTGAGATGTCTATTATGCCTTATCATCTCTTGCAGTGATAAATAAACATGTCGATCCGCCGCAGAGTCCATAGAGAAAGATCTCCTTATTGGCTCAACTGAAAACTGAGTATCTTTCTCTCTTATATTTATACATTCATCACCCATAATTGAAAGCTTTCTTTTTTGCTGTTTTGTTGACTTTCCAATCCTTTGCTCAAATTTTCTTGAAGAGTGACTTCTTGATTGAGACTGCAACAATTCCATACTAATAGAGTTACTTCTATTTTGTGCCTCAACTTCACCACTTAATTCAATTACTACAAAATCTTCTTCACTCCCTAAAATACTACTTCTTCTTAGTAGTGGAATATGAGGATCTTGAGGTGATGAATTTGGTGCAACAATTATATCAAGTGGATGTTTATTTGTTGCACCTGAAATACTAGTTCTACAAAGAGGACAACTAGCATTATTTTGAAGCCAAATATCAATACAATCCAAATGAAAAGCATGGCTACATTTAGGAAGAAGTCTTAACATTTCATCTTCTTTAAACTCATTTAAACAAACCACACATCTCCTAAAACTTCTTTCACCAACTCTATTTTTGCTGTACTGAAAAGTTGGAATATCTCTTATTACCAATTCGTCGAGTCCTCTGCTTTCTCTTGAAGGTGAATAACCCATTAAAGGGTCTTCATATTGGCGTGGCCGCGTACTAAAAAAGCGTCTTAATGGGTCAAATTGTTGCCAGTTGATGCAGCATTTAGAGACAAAGATATAGTAGCTAACTAGCAAAAAACCAATGGCCATAATTCCTAACATTGCAACACCAATTATTGGGAAGCCATTGCTTGAAACTGATCCCATTGGAGGTTGAGTTATAGTAATGTTATTCTGCTGGTTTTTGAATGAAAAAAGATATCTTGGTGCTGCTGCATCCATAAAGAAGATGTATACAATATATATGCTTGGTATATATGAGAAAAAGATGTTTGAAAAGAGATGAATGGTGTAATAATATGATGAGATCTAAGTTGAATCACATATGTTTTGTGTGAGTGAAGAAAAAGAAGCTAAGGGAGTGGAGAAAAATTTTCTTTAGGAGGAAACAGGTGAGAAATGAGATGAATGAGTTTTATCAACAGCTCAAAACTTGGAAAGTCAAATATGAATAAAGAAATAAGATCATTGAATGAAGTGGGAGAGTTTTGAGGAACACATGCACTTAATTATTATGTGTAATTAGTGCTGTTTTCGAGAGAGAAAGAGAGAGAAGTGTTTGAAAATGCAGAGACATGGTTATTTGTGAATAGAGCAAGTTGACTCTGTTTAAACTGCATTAGTAATAGAGTATGAAGCACACAAGTAAAGTTTAATAGGTTTGTCATCAAGACTTCACTAGATTTGATATATTACTTCACATTTCCCTTTAATTTGTATTGTGTTATGGAAACCTAATCCTTCTAATTGACTCAAAAGAATGGTCAAATACTACTCCTTTTGTTTTGGTGTATGCGAACCTATTTTCTTTTTAGTATGTTCCAAAAAGAATGAACTATTTCTATATTTGATAATAATTTAGCTTAAACTTACAACTCTATCCTTAATGAG